>JABJVR010000037.1:7380319-7394969 GCA_025773905.1 Chitala chitala | reverse complement strand
GATGGACATGGTCAGCAACAATACTCAGGTAGGCTGTGGCATTTAAACGATGCTCAGTTGGTACTAAGGGGCCCAAATGTGCAACGAAAATATCTCCCACACCATTACACCACCACCACCAGCCTGAACTGTTGAGACAAGGGAGAACAGATCCATGCTTTCACACTGTTTACTCCAAATTCTGACCCTACCACCTAAATATTGCAGCAGAAATCAAGACTAATCAGACCAGGCAATGTTTTTCCAGTCTTCTATTGTCCAATTTTGGTGAGCCCATGTGAATTACAGTCTCAGATTTACTGTTCTTAGCTGACTGGAGTGATACCCGGTGTGGTCTTCTGCTGCTGTAGCTCATTTGCTTCAAGGTTTAATGTGTTGTGCATTCAGAGATGCTCTTCAGCATACCTTGGGTGTAACAAGTGGTTATTTGAGTTGCTGTTGCCTTTCTATCAGCCTGAACCAGTCTGCCCATTCTCCTCTGATCTCTGGCAACAACAAAGTATTTTCACCCAAAGAACTGCAGCTCATTTTCTCTTTTTCATACCATTTTCTGTAAACCCTATAGATGGTTGTGTGGAAAATCCCAGCAAATTAGCAGTTTCGGAAATACTGAGAACAGCCTGTGTCACCAACAACCATGCCACAATCACAGTTACTTAAATAACCTTTCTTCTCCATTCTGATGCTTGGTTTGAACTTCAGCAAATTGTCCTGACCATGACTACATGCCTAAATGCATGGAGTTGTTGTCAAGTGCACCTAATAAAGTGGCCAGTGAGTGTATTTTTTTTATTAAATAATGAAGGGTAACACAAATGTTTTTCATTTTATTTAGGCTGGACTTCTTAGTGGAGTAGTTGCTGTTAAGTTCCATTCTTCACAGACATTTTTTCTCTCAAGTGCTTAAACTTGCCTTAACTGGGAAACAATCTAGCAACCTTCTGGTTACACTATTTTTAAAGTACCGCAGTTTAAATATATTAAATATTTAAAGTTACAGTTCTTCCTATGGCGAACCATTCTATCGGGCAAGGGATTTCTTTTGGGGGGTTGCATAAATTTGTTATCATTCCCCTTTGGCTAGTCATTTATAGTAAGCATTTTTTTTAGTTTCAGTCACAACACAGTCAGTGCTCAAGTGGTTGCCATAGTTGCAACAGTAGGAAACTGTTATCTAGCTAATATAGCTTACTTATTACAGTGCAACATTCATACAAAAACATAAAAAACATAACCACTTCTAATGTTTCTGAACCCAAATGTAAATAAATCAAACTAGCCATAAGGTAACATGATTTAAAATAATATTAAATTCAGTTAAATAAAACATTGAAAATGAGAAATTCTTCAGCACCACATAAATTAACAGAAAGTCAGCCATTTCTTTTACTGATTTATCAATGGATTTACTAATTAATCTCACACAGTGCTCTCAGGGTAAACTGGCTTGGCCAGTGGCATCACCAAGGTGAATGGAAACCACCGAATCGATGATTCTATTTTGTTACCATTCCAAATATTTCAAACTTTCAAAACAAGTTTCACAACAAAAAACTATTAGAATAGTCTGATGAAGTTTTCAGAATGGATTGCATATTTAACATAGGCCTAATTTAGATTTATGTACCTGTGTTGGACGTGTAGTGAAGTACTACAGACTAACCTTCATCTGAAAAAACTATGAATCATTTTAGAGACATTCACCAGTTTCGCTCTTGTACTATGTTGTGTTTCTACTTACCAGCACGTGTTGAGAAAGAGGATGTGGAGTTTACTTGTGGGACAACAAGTAGTTTCTGTCCCATTTTTTTCCCTACCATGGCCACGTTGGGGAGTCTTGTGCTCAAAGTATGTCCTTATCATTTAGTGCTTATGTTGCAAACATTATTTTAATAATTGAAGTGTCTTCAATTCCAAAACAGAACTGCATCACAAACATTTTCGGTTTAATATAATATTATTTCCTATGACATATGAGTCAATATGCTTGAATAGAGTACTGAATGAAAACTGTTCTCAACTGAGGTTATGTTTAATCTCAAAAGATCTTTAAGAAAGAAATAGCTGTATTTATAGAATGTGTGTATGTGTTGCAGAAGTATAGGATGTGGAAGTAGATACTCCTGAGGGGTCGTATGGACTGGGACAAATGAGGAAGGAACCACAACTGCCACTTCCGTGGCTAAATGTAAATTTCCCTTCCTTTTACGCCAACAGAATTCTCTCTCCTTTTTGATAATTTTCATAGTTTAGGATAAAATAAAATAATCCTTTATTAATCTGGCAATGGAGAAATTCAGTGTTTGGGGAGAGCAAAGTGGTGACAAATAATAAAAAATAAAACTAGTAAGAGTAAAAAAGAGAATCTCCACACTATATATGTAAAAACAGATTACACATATAATATATTGCACACAGGTATTAAATATTTACAGCTCACAGACTATAGGTGTGTGGTAGGAGCAGTGCTGATTGTATACCCTAACAGTAGCAGGAGGAAAGGACCTTCTATAACGCTCCTTCACACACTTGTGGTAAAGCAGTCTGTCACTGAAGGAGCTCCCCAGTGCTGTCAGTCTCATGCATGGAGTGGGACTCGTTCTCCAACAGGGATTCTATCTTAGCTAACACCCTCCTATCACACACAACCTGCACTGGGTCTAGGGAGCTTTCCAGAACAGAGCTGGCCTCGTTAATGAGCTTGTCAAGTCTCTTCCTGTTCGTAGCCGAATTGCTGCTGCCCCAGCAGACCACTTCATAAAAGATGGCTGATGCCACCACCATGTCAAAAAAGGTCCTTAACAGGGGCCCCTTCACACTAAATGACCTTAGTCTCCTAAGCAGGTAAAGTTGGCTCTGGTCCTTTTTGTAAAGTTCTCTGCTGTTGTTTGCCTAGACCAGTTTATTGTTGAGGTCAACCCCAAGGCACTTACAGGAGCCTACTTTCACAATGTTGATTCCCTGGATGTTCACTGCTACCAGGGTATGTGTCCTCCACCAGCTCTTTTGTTTTCCTTGCATTGATCTGGAGGTTGTTCCATAGACACCAGTACACAAAGTCCTGAATCAGTTCTCTGTACATTCTGTCATCCTCATCTATGATGTGGCCAATTACAGAATCATCAGAGAACTTTTTGAAATGGCACTTTGGCGAACTGTACATGAATTCCACCAATGAGGAAACAATGACTGGAGACTAAAACTGAGTTCTTGCACCAATTGCATTGATCTAAAGACACAGAGCGCTACTGTGAGTCTCATCGCACAGATTTGCATGTCTGTTGGCATGGAATGAAGCTAGCCCATCTACTGTGAGTCTCATCGCACAGATTTGCATGTCTGTTGGCATGGAATGAAGCTAGCCCATCTAGATGAATGGCACCTTCCTAATCACATCTACAGTGAAGCTGACCACATAACACGTTTTTATATAAATGGGTTTGTGTAGTACCTCCATTTTTGGTCACTGGAGGAAATGACAAAACAAATGAGAAAATAAATATTGTTTTAACAGGGATAACAATATATTGGAATTATTTCTTGGCTTTTTGTTAATCAATAGCAGCAGTCTTGACCTCTGTAGTCACCAAAATAAATATTAAATTGTATCTTGAAGTCAGTCAGTGAATGCCTCCATATTTTTGTTGTGCTTATTCAAACTACAGAACTGTCAGCAGAAAAGAGATTCTGTGTTAAAATAATTCTGGAATGCTAGAACAAAGGAACAAAACAGAAGTAACAGCAGATTTAACAGTATAGGGATAAAAAAAGATAAATTTGTTTTCTTTTTTTTTAATCAAACATCAAACTTTTTTAATCATTGTATGCTTTAGTCTGTTGGTATATTAAATGAGTGTTAATGATAACTTGGGTGTCTGTTAAATCAGTGTTGAGATTTTGTGTGTGTCAAGTTGTACCTTTAATTTTACATTGCAGTTCAGTCAGGCAGGTCATAATAGGAGTATAAAAGCATAGAGCAAATAGGGTAAAAGACAACAGCACAGGGAAGTAAAGACCACAGGATGGGAGCAAAATAAAGATGCCAAGGAGAAGGGAGAAAGCAGTGCCACGTACAACAACGAAAGCATCAATATAGGAACAGAAAAGGAGAAAAGACAGATTCAGAAGTTGACCACACTCATACTGCAATGAATAAACCATGCCATTTGGGTATAAGCAGGGTTACTGGAATATCTGTGTGTGTAAGAATGCTAACTCTAAAGATAGGTGCCATAATAACCTTAAAGAAATACACAGAGTGAATGAGTATGTATGCGTGCGTGCGTTCATGAGTGAGAGCGAGAAAACAAGCCTCAGGCAAACTTGACTTATCCTCTGATCTTTTCAATGCCTAGAAACGCCCCTGCCTCCAGCTGTTCAACGAAATTGTAATTCGAATATTTATTCACTTAACTTTAGCAATATACTCACATACATGTCATATTTTAACTAATCAAAACAAAAAAAACCCTGTCTTTTATTTATTTATTTTGTCGACATCTTTACTCTCAAGCTTATTTTATGAATCGCATTTAACCGCCTAAGCGGAATCACCACTTGGGAGAATGCAATAAGCTGTGAATGTCCTGTCTAGTGCACATGATATATATCTATGCTTACACATGTACGGGTTTTCGGGGAAAACGGAAGGTGGGGTCACGTGAAGCGTAAAAGATTTTGAAAGAGTGCGTTATGGTAAGTCCACGGAAAGGACATGTAGATCTTATGTTAGTAATGTAATCGAATAGTTTTCTTAATGTTTCTTTTTGTTATGGAAAAAATTATGGGAGGGGGGGGTTGTGAAACTGTTAGTTATATCTAACCTGTTTTGTTATGATTTGACTCAGTGTTTTTAGTCTAAATTCACGTCGCCGGAAGTGTACGAGGAAGTTCTCGTATGTAGTGGCCATAGTCCACGTGGTTAGGAGCGCAAGAAATGCTTAGACTGCAACTAACTAGCTAACGTAGGAGTGTGTTCGCTAACAATGTTTTGCTATTCTCTCATACTTACGGCACTAAGTTGTAACTAATATTTGGCTTTTATAACACTTTAATGTAAATGGCAAACATTTTAGTGTATATTGACTAGCGTTACGTCTCGTTTCCAAACTTCTATTTTGCATGAAACACAAGACAGTGTTACCCCATACAAACGGTGAATTTAATCATTTGCAAAATTGTAAAATGTCAAGCGATGAGTTAAGTTGTTTCCAAATCCACTTAATTTAAAATTGGACGGTCGCTTGCGTGAAAGGATTGCTGTTTTTGTAAACGGTAATATCT
Source organism: Chitala chitala (assembly GCA_025773905.1). Classification (NCBI taxonomy): domain Eukaryota; kingdom Metazoa; phylum Chordata; class Actinopteri; order Osteoglossiformes; family Notopteridae; genus Chitala; species Chitala chitala. Next base: position 7,389,686 of record JABJVR010000037.1, on the reverse strand, counting down.
GCGGACCTTTATGACCACCAGAGCTTGAAGCTTCCCCCTCCTATTAGTGTCGTGTTACTTTAGTTTCTCGTACAACTGTGCGTTGGAATCTGCGAAGGTGGAATTTTACTTGTATGTAGAATTCTTTTCTTTGTACACGAAAAACTAAACGTAAGTTTGGGGCTAGTCTCTCAGGTGTGTTCTTTAACATGTAAACGATATGACTAATTTTCTGCGATTTATTTAGACTGAGCAGCATAAATGTGATAGTTGAGTGGCTGTCAAGGAAACAAGCCGTTTTAAGTGTACTTTCAATCTGATGTGCTTTTTAAAGGGGAATTCAAATGACCTCATTTTGTAGCATTAGGAACAGTATTACTGTAGCAGGACTATACAAGCAATATTTATAAAATTGGCTGTTGTGATATTTGATGTTTGGAAGTAATGCGTTTCTAGGAAGTAATAATACACAACGGGAAATGATTGTTTGAAAACCACAAACATCACCAACACTGATGCGTGTGTGCACATGGCTTTTTACAGTAATCATCTGTCATTTCAAGGAAATACAAACGTTTTCGAGGCTATTGTGTCTTCATTAGTTATGTTATAGGTTAATTTGTGTTCCTGCAGTAGAGTACATTGGATATCGCATCACATACTACTTTGCTAGTTTTATAAGATTTAAGACTTGAATGTCATTAAATACTGTCTGGTCTATAATAGTTCTGAATTGAATTTAATTTTGAAAACCATTACTTAAATTACTTTTTATCAACCAGGTAGCTGAATTGCTTTCTTGCTGCAAAAGTAGCTTTTTAAAACGGTGGTATTGTTTTTCCAGTAGGAGATAATTGAAAATCCCCCTGTGTATGGCAGAATCAGTAAATGCTTTGCCCAGGTGATCCTGCTGTATTGTCTAAGCGGTCACTTTGGAATTGTGAAAGTCACTTTTGTCCTTCATGGTGCTAATGTCCATCAGATTTCTCTTGTGATGTCAACTGAGCTGCGATGGGCTGCTGCCCTGTCCTGGGTGTCCCCTGCCCTTTGTCGAAGGCTGCCTGGGATAGGCCACCCATGACCCTGAATAGAGTAAGCTGTTGGGTGATGGATGGATGTATGTCAATCAAGTGCGTGCACATAAAGGCCGAAGAAGGAAAACATGGACTGGCACCTATCCATGGGACCTTCAGACTTGATTGGTACCCATCTGCAGGTTAAAGGTGTGCATGACTTGCATCAGTATTTAATTTATTTTCTTTTCCCTTTGTTATAGTTCAGAAACAGAACCCTAGACTGGTCTTGCATGTGGAATTTTATTTGCCTTTTCTTTTTCAGTGTGTGCTTACATGGGGCTGCAATCGGCTGTTTTACAGCAGAAAAAAGCACCGTGTTTGTAGATGGCGAAAGTCCCAAGTCCTCTCAGGATCTTGACAAGCTGAGATTTTTTCAGAGTCGTATGAGCGCAAGTGAGTAGAACTGAATTATACCTCTTTGTCATACTCCATGTTACACCTCAAACAAAATCCGTGAGGTGTGAGCAGGACGTATCTATACAGGAAGCTGATGCATTAACACCCAAACGCACATGGCTGTTGGCATTGGATATGATGACATTAGAGACTGGTGCTGGTGTAAATGACTGTGTGAGTGCAGCTGTGGTCTTTTTTTTTTTTTGGCAGTTTTAGTGCTGTGACACAAATGGTATAAGCACATAAGTTATCACTAGTAGTAATATGTTTTATGTGGGGGGGGGGGGGGGCATTGCATGAGTGCAGATGTTTTGTGACAATGCCAGAGGCATTGGGGTGCTGATCTACCTGTGCTGATCTTGGAGTGCATCTGAGGCCTTTCACCCAGTTTGGGGCTTTTGAGTGATGTGGCCGGTGATTAGAGCCCAAGAAACCCCCTTGCCCTGGTTTGTGCACCTTTGTCTCGCCCAGCAGTGCCCAAAGGGCTGGCTGCTGGAGTCTGATCCACCTGCACAGGAGTTGCCATCAGCTAGTGTGGTTTGGAGAGTTCTGCAAATGGCTTACATTAGTAAAAAAACATTTGACTGCTCTTTCCTGTGCTGCTCCTGGGCTAATTATTTTCCACTCAATTTAAAACAAGCACATCTGTATTTAGAGATGTTGGCTTTACTAAGTGCTTTTACAATGTTTGTCTTGTAGGAGGCAGTTCTGCTCCTGTTAATCATCAGAAGAAGCCTGCAAATGTACAATTGTACACCTGTTTCTAGTGATCATCCATCTGTTGGGCGCTCATTAGATTATACAGTTCATAATCCTGTAATATTAACATGTTTGTATAGAAATAGTGGGTGCTGATCTGTCATGAAAAAAGGTTTGTTCAGTTTCAAATGTCACTCTGTACACGTCTTCTTTACTACTAACTTGCGGGACATTATTTCAAATAAAATGCAATTTACTGGAGTGCAAATCCAAAATTTGTTTCACTGAAAGGAAAAGGGGTTCACATGCATCAGATCTGAGAATATTTCAACCTGCACTGATGTCAGTTAAGTTTACAGTTGGACCCCCGTATCCACGGGTATTACGTTCCCTTTACTGTGGTTGGCTTAAACAGTGGATCAGAGCGAACGGCATATAATAATCCATTGTTAAGTCCCCAACTGAATTTGCTTTATGTTTTTGTGTTTATGCGTCTCTCTGAATATTAATGGGACTGGGTCTGATTTGGAGAACGCCCACTGGTCTTCAGGAATGCCAGTGACCAGACTGAAGAACCAATGAACAGCCAATACATTGACAAGAAGTCTCCGGTTTGGGAATTTAAAACAACAAAAGCGACTTTCAGGAAGACACATTTGGTTGTAATTGCTTATAAATACAACAGTATCCAATTTTCACTACCAAGTTAATGCATATTTTCTTCGTGGTTCAGTGTAGCGGGTCATGTTTTTAGTTGTTTTATTCATAATCTTGCTAAACTGAATATTGTGCACTTTTGACTACAGGACAGCACTTGCTGTTAGCTGGATTCCCAGATTCTGTCGACCTTGTTTTAATACGCATGTGTACTGTTACACATTTGTAAGTTGCTTTGGATAAAAGCGGCTGCTAAATGAATAAATGTAATGTAAATGCAGAATTTGTCCTCTATCTACTCCACACTAGTTTCCTGCAAGCACTCTGCACAGTCCCCATCAGCTTTCACTGTTACGAAAACAAAGCAGGCGAATCAGTCCTCTTCATCACGTTTACACAGTACGAACTTGATTTGCACGCAGGTTAAAGCTTGTGAATTGCATCTTTTTGTAATTATATTTTTCCTCTGCGGTTAAGTGGATCAGGGAATACTAAATGAGCAGATATGGAGGCACTACTGTATTACTTCTGCAGATGTGCAGTTTATAAACAGTTAATTGAATGGCATGCTTATTTTGGGACAGTTATACATGTGATAGACATGTGGCTTCAATTTGGATAACCTGTTCAGTAGAACGACTTTTGGTTTCAGTAGGAAAGTGAACCATGTGGTTGGATATATTGAATCATGTCTATCCCTGTACAAACATCCATTAACCGTATATGCAATACAGTAGCCTACATGTAAATCTATACCTTTGTGAGCAAAGGTTGTGGGATAAAAATTGATTTGCTTTTTCATATTACAAATGGAACTGTTCAATGCTGAAGATGTAATAAGTGCTGTGGCTGTCTTAGCTTGGTGTACATTTCCTTTCGATATAAAGATTGCAACGATGCCTTGTTGTCTGCACTTTGGGGCAAAGAGTATGAGAACTGGTAAACATGTCCACCTTGGAGGACAGGTTGACCTGTAGCCAAGTGATAGTTCCTGTTTTTAAGCTAAATGGCATCACAGTAATTTGCCAACATGCCATTTAGTTTTGATACAGGAGGAACTGATTTCATAGAGTGCATTTCATGTTTGGGATTTAAGGTTCAAAGAACTTTAATCCCAGGGGGGATTGCTTTGCTTGGTTACAACTGCACTATGCAAAAGAGCCACACCAATACCATGTAGTACAAAATATAGTATTTAGTACAAAAAAAAAAAAAGTCTGGTTTCTGCAAGAGTACCTCTTACAATAGAGTGTTGTAAAATTTAACAGCCTCTGGAAGAAAGGATTTTGTTCTATGGAACACTTGGCAATGTACACTCTACCTGAATGTGCTCCTCTGGCCAGCTACCACAACCAAAGTAGGTAGGGGCATTTTCCAGAAATGAGTTTGGTTAATATCCTCCTCTCAAAAGATAGAGGTTCCAGCACCACTCCCAGCCCTCTTATTCTTACAGTCTACCACCTTCATACTGCTACCCCTAACTGACTACAGATTCATGTAACATCCACAGCATAGTGCTGTAGATGAAGACCTAAGCTTCTGTACGAACAGAACCCAGCTGACATTTTATAAATGGCCATTGAGTTTATGGTCCAGTTCATTGAAAAAGTGGACTCCCATTTGTATTTTGGGACAACCTTCACTTCCTGCCCCTGTATAAAGTGAATTACGAGTCTTGGATCTGCTGAAGTCCACCCCCAGTAGCTGGAGGTGATTGAGCCTACACCAGTCAAAGCAGTCCACTGACTGGTATACAAGGTAGAGACACCATATAGTATAACCACAGAGTCAAAACTCCTGATGTTGACAGGACTCTTGCACTGTATTGACATACAGGGTGAAGAGGAATGGAGACAGAACAAGTTAAAACACTCAACTAAGCTTCATATTGAGCAGCCCCCATTCAAGTTGCCATTATGGCTTTTCCCTGAACTACATCAGGAGTCAGCTTGTTAAAACTTGAGCATGCAATGTACACCATTCTAGACATATTGATTCAAGGCCTACCCACCAGTCATATTGCAACATGCTAGTTTGCGCTGCAGACATTAAGTGACAGGAGTTAGAGCCACCACAAGTAGCAAAGCCAGACATTTATTAAGTCCAGTGGTATAACTCAATTTGTGCTCACTGCACAAGCCAGACATGCAACTTTATTTCTGAAGTTGACTTGAATTAGTAGAGGTACAGCAATTACAGGTGGTGTTGCTCCATTGCAGGGGATTGAGCTACAGGCATTGATATTGCAAGAACTGCCTGTTTAACATGGACAGCAAAGTGACCTTTAACTATGCGGAGCCACTGCTTGGGCCAAAGGTGGGAGGACAGCCACAGGTCCCAGGGTTTTTGCTTTATGCCATGCTGTGGAGATAGTCTGTAAGTCAAAGGCAACATTGTTTTCACACCTTAATCTAATGCTTACCCATAAGGTCACCTTTTTCTGCAGTTGCCCTCTTCCATATGCCTGCAGGTGTCTTGGAAAAACTGAGCGATGGCATGGAATCACAGGAATCACATACCCAATCATCACCACCTGCAGACTTCCATCTGGTGGGCAAATGATAATGGAGCTCATTTTCATGAGTTAACATGAACCTTGAAAGGGAATTACTTGGCACTATTGTAAGACTTGCACACCAACCTACCTTCCACCAAAGAAGGTACATGCCTTACTAGCAGAATCAGTATACGTTGATGGGACAGCCTTCAGGAGACAGGTGATGAAGAGCTGGGAAAAAAAAAAAAAAAAAAAAAAAAAAATTTAAATTATAAAATACCTCAGTAACTGAATACCAGCAACTGGGGCATTACATTCATCCTTACAGAAGGGCTGTTCTGCTGCTGAAATGTGAATGCCTCCAATAAAAACTGGAGTTTGTCATCCTGGGATCGAGGCAAGAAGTGGGAGTAGGAACCAGTGTATTTGGCATCAGTCAAACATCTGGAATGATTGACAATCACACCATTACATGTGGTCAAGCACTTGTCATGTTGTTTAGCAAGATAATTACCCATTCTCAATAAATGAATACTGAGGACTTGATTGCCAATCAGGCACTAGAGTAGCCACACAATGATCAACAAAAACTTGGAGGGGTATATGGTTTGCCAGGACAGCAGCTTCAAAGTGCATGGCCTCCCCAAGATGGAAGGTATAGGATGATCTTGGAGTAAGCCAGTCATCTAAAAAAAGGGTAGGATTAAAGGGTACAGAGTTTAAATAAACCTCCCCCACAACCTTGATTCAGCAAGACTGGGACACATGAAGTAACAGCTTACCAGACATGAGCCTCAAGGAGAAGTCGAGGACATCCTCCACAACACGAGTAGCAGTGAAAGGGACCCAAGTGGGCTGCAAGTCACTACTCACACTAAACCGCCTAAACAGAGAGGTAGGTCAAACCCAAGCCAGTTACAAACTCTGCAAGCAAAAGCCTTACCTTCTGTACATGCACTGAACAGGAACCACAACACCCTCACGTCGAAAGAGACCATCAGATGATGGCAATGGTGAGTATACAAGGCTGTTTGTGTAGACAAAGGCATCTGCTGTAGACTGAGGTAAATAAGAGCATTAGCAGACCATACACATCTACTAGGAATTTTTAAAAAAAGATTAATGACAGGCTTACCAACATCTTTGTGCCACAGTCTGATAGCTTGGCAAGTATGGTAAATTCAGCTTCTCCAGAAGCTATGGCATAGCAATTGTTTCCAGAGCGAGTATCTACTCCTAGCCGCAAGTCAGCGCCATCAATAAGAGTGCCAGAGGAATACAGGTCAGCATCAACTACTACTTCCATTAGGTTCTCATGGCATTTTACATTAACCGTTTTAGGCATTGAAGATGAAACCTCTACATCCGAGCTCTGCACTCCTGGATACTGCTCCCCAACAGCAGTGTCCTGCACTTGTTCCTGGTGAGGAATTGGTGCCAGATATGGTACTACATGACTAACAGCAGTACCCTGCCTAGCCACCTCCCAAGTAGAAGCATATGGTTCACCAACTTCAAGATGGTGAGTAGAATTCTGATGAGTTTCTCCAAGAGCACCTGGTTGCTTTAACACCTTTAATGGGTTACCAAAAAACTGAATTCCAGGACTATGACCATCTATAAAAACAGTAGGAACACATTCTACAAATACAGAAAGAAACAACAAACTAGCAATAAGCTGTTCAAGTTTCTTTTGCAAACCCATCGTCTATAGCACCACGATCTTACTTGTCTCACCGTTACTAAAATGATGACGGCCAATAGCTATATGGAGTTACACATAAACTCATAAAAGTTAACAGGAAATGGTAAAACTGAACAACAATGCGTCCCGCATTTGCTAAGTAATTAATTGATTAGAATAAATTGGCTTCCTGTATATAGTAATTGAAGTGTTACTTAGCTTTTAAAAAATTATGTCGGCTGTTTTGTTCCTACTTGTTCACCAGTGTCAGAGACACTTCGGGAGTTACAACATGAAAACTTTAAATGTTTACATAGTAGCAGGTGATATACATGATTATCGTGTTCGATTTTCACTTTTTTGTTTTTCCTGCTCGTCTCAGCGTGTCCTCTAAAACACGTTTATACATGCACAGTACATCATTTGTCGACTTCAAAATACAGCTTTAAACTTTACGTAATGTCACCATAATTAAGTACCTGAAAGCCGACACTACCTGCTGTACTGGCGAAAGACAACGTCACCTGCGTGATTGGAACAACCATTCACCATTTCCATTAGTTCGCCTTACCTTAGTGTTTTACTTGTGGCAGATTAGCTAATAGGGTAAATTATTTATTAAAAAAAAAAAAAAAAAAAAAAAGAAAGAAATTAGTAGGGCAAGCAGTTGTTGCAGAAAAATTTAGACTTACTATTATGAACCGGCGGTGTGAGTTCAGGGTGTAATAAGACATGTTTTTGGAACGTGGACGTTAAAAGTAATGTGGATGGATGGAGATAATGTAGTGCCATTAGAATACAGTACTTGCAAGACTGTTTGAAGTGTATGAACAGCGTATATATACTGTGACTCTTAGGTGTCACTATACACCAAACCTTAAGTTTTTGCGTTACTTGCCTGCTACCATTACATAGAATTTAATTATTTTCTAAATTATTTCTTCGTCTCCTGCAGTGCAGTCTCGTAGGAAAGGAATTTAACTTTTGCTCCATTGTTGGAGATTAACATGTAATGTTTTCTGACGAAGCTGAATAAAACAGCGTTAAAGTGTATGTGTGGTGTGTGTGTGGTGAATTTGTGTGCATGACCAAGAATGAGCAAGATTCATTTTAGCATTGGTTTACACACTCCTCATAGATAGAGTTTATAAGATGACTATAGATAATGGTTCAGATTCAAAGTTTGAAGGATAGCTCAGCTCTCACACTGTACAGTCTGGTAAATGTTAATAATGCTTGCAGTCCTCAGCCCAGCTTCAAAGTAGCCTGATAATGATGATTATTATTATTTTTATTGTATACATCATCTGCATGAATGCGGTGCTTAAATTAATCAGTATATACTGTACATCTGCTATGTGTGGAATTACCTAAATGACTCAATTTCATAAACGCAAGTCTTATTTTACCCTTTCTTATATTTTTAATCACATCAGAAAGACAATGCACTGTAGCAGCCTGTTACCATTCTCTATGGAATTTTCCCATAACATGGAGGGAATATTTGAAATGCCACCCTCCTTAGTATAACACACATACTTTACACTCTGATCAACAAACATGGTATTCTTGCACAATTACTTTATTAAATTTCATATAACTTAATTGTACAAAACAAAATTATTAAGAGGAAAAATCCTCTAGATTTTGTCCTTCTCTGCTTGATCTTTCTTTGCACAATAACATTATTTTGTCAGTGTTGGGCAGAGAGTTTATTTGGGAACCACATTAAAACAGTCTTTCCCCTCATTCTCTGGTGTTGCACAGGACAACAAATAAAACCCATGCATATATGTCTCTCATAAATGGTTAATACCATTAAGTTAATGGTTTTTTTGGCTACTTGAATGTGACAAACCTGAATTATTCAAATCCATGAAACACTAATTGTGCTGTTTATTTACTCATGTATCAACTATACTTGTGTATGTACCATATCAGAATGATCTGACCTAAGAGCATGTAAACTGACTCCCTGTCCTGAAGCTGTGGTATCACGACCTCACAGGAAGTGCTATGGGGCGAGCTGCATTAGCGTGTTTTGTCTGTGCATTGTTGTTCGTTGTCCCACATGTTGCTCTCTCTAAGCAGAAGGAATAATGTCTGCACGTCTCAGCATGTGCCGCAGATCTTCTGAACCCTCTACAAGGCAGTAGGCCTGCTGGAGTCTCCCAGCACCATGCATTTTCCTGTGGGTGTATTGTTAATTTAGCTCCAGAAATCAGACAAAGTAGAAAGCTTCTTAATAGTCAGGTTCCAATTAATTTGTGTAGTGATGTTACACAGGAGGCGGCACGGTGGTGTGGTGGTTAGCACTGTTGCCACGCACCTCCAGGCCTGGGGCTCAATTCCCGCCTTGGGTCTGTGTGCGTGGAGTTT
>JABJVR010000037.1:7347050-7373164 GCA_025773905.1 Chitala chitala | reverse complement strand
CCAGCCTCTTATTGCTACCTGTCCCAACTTTTTTGGAATGTGTAGCTCTCTTGAAATCCAAAATGAGCCAATATTTGACCTGAAATTTCAAAATGTCTCACTTTCAGCATTTGATATGTTATCTATATTCTATTGTGAATAAAATATAAACTTATGAGATTTGTAAATTATTGCATTCCTTTTTTATTCAAAATTTGTACAGTGTCCCAACTTTTTTGGATTCGGGTTTGTATAATTTTTTACAGCTTCAATGCTTAAAGTTGTGGAACCTCGTATGAACTGTACCTTCATTATGTGAAATGAAAGCCCAATTAAAAGTAACACATTATTTAAACATTGCCACTTCCTGCCATTTATTTAGGCAAGAAACCTGAGAATGTTCCTAGATTGATTAGCGGTTTGTAATTATTATACTAAACAGGGTTTGTGTTGCTGATAATTAATTTAATGTGCTACTGTTGTATTCAACTCCCAGTTGGAACATGGAACTGGAAAAACTGCATTTTAGCTTTTAAATGTAATTTATTGCTTGAATAAGCTTGTTGACTTGAATAATGATGGGACAATGTTACCTGACAGTCAGCATGTCCAGAGACTCTAGTAAGGAAGCATTCGTGCATGACAAATCAGTAATTTATTGGGGCGATGCCAGCCTTTGTACTAAACACAGCGCAAGTGTAGACGATGTCAAGCATGGCTGTTTCCAGGTAGAAGAAGTAGAAGAACAAGAGCAACAAGAAGAAGAGGAGTATAAGATATATTAGCAATTTCTTAGGGCTCCCACACTTCTAGAAAATAAATTTGGGGTGGGTGGAGGTTGTCCTAACAGGGTATTGTTTTTAAGGCCTCAAGTAGTCCAAAAAATGGCCCTGGTGTCAATTTATCAGCAGACCCCTTTGAAGGTTTATGCATGACATTCAACTTCTGTTCAAGATTTCAGTATCTGTCCTCTACTATGTAAAGCTGTAACACAATAATGTCAGTGACCCAATAATGATTAACTACATCACTGTTTATTGATAAATAGTTGAAGACCAAGGAAGAGCATACCCCAAGTATAGACTGGCAAGTACCAAGCCACTGCAGGTTGTGTGCACCTACAAACACATACATACACACACACACACTAATTAAGCACTAATTAGCCAACTAATAAGACAATTAGAGTCAGTTTCTCCTGAGCGCTGTATCTTTGATTTGTGGGAGGAAATGTATGTGAATGTGGGGTGTGTGGAGATGATAACCTCCAGACAGACATAGTTCAGGCAAGATTGAAGTCACAGAGCTTTGAAGTAGAGACTGTACCTGCTGAGCCGTCATGCCACCCCCACTCAGGGCCGCGCATCTCTGAGTATATTTCAGTTTAGCTGCACTGGTAAAATAAAGCACTTCTGTCACATCAGATGGCTTTGAACAAGGCTTTTAATATGCTCACCTACAGTTATGAGCTATCACTTAATCACAGCACTGTATGCTTCTGCAGAGCTGTACTGCATAATCTCCATCTGACGTACTAAAATGTTTTATTGTAATGTAACAAAATCACTGCTGCAGTTCTAATAATTATAAGAAGAATTATTAAAGTTGAGGCAAAGTGGACCAGACTGTAGGCAACAGCCACATCGCGGAGGATCTCCGTGAGCATGTGACGGTGTCTTTCTTTGAGTGTGAAATGACTATCTCTGTCACAAAGTCAGAGCAGCACTCTAAGTGTGCAGCGTGACAGTCACACCACCAACTGAGGATCAGTGTACCACGTGTCCTCATCCTTTCTTAAGTGCTCTTCCACCAAGAGGCACAAGTTAAACGGAAAAGACCTTTTTTTTCCTCCCACAAAAAAGAATTGGAGAAAAGGTAGACCTGTCACTCATGCAGAATCTTTTCATCCAAGCAAAATGTGCCTTGGTGTGACAAAGCACTGTTGTTTCAGCCTTCCTGTGTTTTTTTTTTAAGTGTGTGTCTCTGTATATATATATATATATATATATACACACACACACACTCACACACACATGTTGTTCAAATGTTTTAGAACACACCCATTTTTCCAGTTTTTATTGAATTGTAAGTAGGCCACTGAACAACCAGAAATGATACAAAGGTAAGCAGTAACCTGTCAGAGGTGAACAAAAAAGTTTATGTTAACAAACACTGAAAAATATGTATATTAAAGAGTTATACAAAAGGCTTTTTTTCAAGGAAGAGGTAATGGGGTAACAACTCAGTTGTTATGCAGCAATGTAAGTAAAGTAAGCCTTGAAAGTTTATGGTAGCAATTCCTACAGGTGTCCAAAAGTGTGGAGAAAAAAAACCTCTGGGGGCCCAAGGTTGACTGGCTGCCCAGCTCATCCTGGGCGTCCTAACATTACCGTGTGAATGTAAATAGCATTATGAAGTCCTTCTGTGCTCCAAGTGTGACAGCAGTTCTCTTTAGGCTGAGGACATTTCTTGGGTGAAGTCCCCATCCAAGGGGGGGTGTTCACTGACTCTAGCAAGGCATCCCGCTCAGATGGTGCCCAGTAAGTCACTGGGTACACATATGGGTAGGGAAGGATTGCAGAAAGGGCTTAGTACAGAATACAAACACTAGCAGTCCCATAACAAGATGATATCATACTGAACAACACACGGTCTGATACACTGGCATGTGCAGCAGCGCCAGCAGCATTAATTACAGTGGGATATGGAGACTGCTGTGGAAAAGCTAAATCAAAGAACTAGGTCTTCAGTCATGATTTAAAGACTGACACCAATATTTCGCATTCCGTACATAACCAGGCAGCCTTGTCCACAGACTAGGGGCTCTGCAAATAAAAGCTCTAGAGCCAGTACTTTTATGTATGTAGGAAACGGTAGAAAGACCTGGGTTTCGGGATCTTAAGGAACGACTTGGAATATATTTATTAATCAATTCTTTTAGATATACCGGTTCTTTGCCTTTGAATGCCTTATATGTTATTACATAGTGGGGACACTATGATATTTCAATTGCAATTTAGTTCTTAGATATTTATAAAGAATTCTTTTTTTACCCCTAATGACACGTCTTCTTTTTCTGCATTTCACATCTGAGATCAAGTAGAAACAGAACAATGAAATCAAGGTCAAAAACGGGTTGTGTCCACAAAGTTTCAGTTTCAGAGATCCCTGAATATATGATTACATTTGTTGCTTGTTAGCCCCAGTTACCTTGGAAATTAATTATATTAACTATTTATTTTAGTATACATCTGCTGTTACCTATAGATTCCTAGTCAGCTGGAGCATTAACGTTCAAAGAGCAAAACATGCAAACTAAGTAGGTGAAGTCACGCACTCAATGGAACATAATTGCTAATTAGCAAAGCAGCTTGTTGTCTTGATGATAATAATGGTGCAGGTTGCAACAAGGCTGGTGTTAAATGAGCTGGATGAAGTGATTAGGATCCTGAAGGCACATTTGTGAATAACTGTATCATGGTGCTTTGGTTTGTTTTCAAAAGCTGACAGAATTGTTTGTATTTACATTAGTTATATCAGTTACTGTTTTGTTTTTGATCAGATTAAATTTGTGCGTAATTTTTGCAATTCGGGTCAGGTATCTGTCTTGAGGGTCAGTGAGCTATCCCAGTGCTTTCCTATATCCTTTAATGAACTGAAATAATTTCTGTAGCTGTTTTTTCTTTCAAACATTCTATACTGGGTCACAGATGGGTGGCTTGGGGCCTATCCCAAGTAGGGCATGAGGCAGGGTACATACAACACAAGGTCCACACACACACACACACACACACACACACACGTGCACCTCAAGAGCCAAATTCAGACACATGACCCTGCAACTTGAAGTTAACAGTACTACCCTCCATGCTGCCTAATGGTAAAAGTTGGTTAAATACCCAGTATATTTGTGTGTGCCCATGCAAGTGTGGGTTTTTGATTGCTTGATGTTATTTTACATAACTTTTATCATGATATTAAAGCTATCATGATTGTCTGTTGGTCCAGTCTATAAATCTCATTGATGTGTGATCAGTGTGTCCAATTTAATGCCATTTTAATCTTTCTTTTCATCTGCAAATTACTTTTGGTTACATTGTTATGTACTCATCATATACTATTTCTGCTGAAAAAAAGTGAAAATTTGATGTTACTTGTATACTGGTTCAAAATAGAATTGTAAGCACTATTAAATGTACATATATAGTAAGTTCTTCTAACATTGATTTCTTTAGCAATAGACATGTCAATACAGTGAGTGCATGGAGACTGATAAATAGATAATATGCTTGGCTTTCTCCTGGGTCTGTGAGCTAACAGGTTTTGATTACTTTAAATTAGGGAAGTTAAACATATGGGATTTACAGTGAGGTTTTTGAAAGAGCCAACTGAATTATTAAATTTGCTCCCCTTCTTACACAGTCTCCAGTAAAGTAACTTAATGACATGTGGTCCAGCAAACTTACAAAAAAAAAGACAGGAAGAAACGTTCCACCTTTTTATTGACTGTTATCCCATGCTTCTGTCTTTAATTGCTTGAAGCCTGGGCTCTTCATTTCCAGTGAAGGAATGCTTCAGGGACAAGGAGAACAGAGGGAGGCGTTAGTCAACGAGACATCGGTTTCACATCGCCAGTGGTTCCTGGTGAGATAGCATTTGCAATTGGAGGAATTTTCCTTCCACCTGGGAGATAATGTAATGGAATCATTGCATGGAAAGGCTGTTCAGAAATGCTGATTGCCTGTACTCAGAAGCATCCCCCATTCATTTTTGCCATTCCGGAAGGTGCGCGGGGATTAAATATTCTGTGCGGCTGTGGAGCAGCGTTTCTCTTTTCACTCCACGCATCCCATCGCTCAGCGCCCCCAGGCTCACAGACACATAAATGTGCCCAATGAGTTTCCTCAGTCACCTTCAGCGTGAACTTTAGAGGGATTCTATTTATCGCGAGCAAAGACATTAGGGTCAGTGCATTCGCAAAGGGAGATGCTCCCATGAGATAGGAAGAACCAATTATTTATGAGGTTCAGGCTTATTACTGTGGAATTGGGCTTGTTTATTCATGACCTTGGGCCAAAAAGCCCACGCCTTCCTGAGAGTCCATGTTGTGTTCAAAAAAGTTTTGTGCGTATGACAAGGGTGTCCCAGTTTGATGTGTGAGAAAAGGTTTTAGATTGCAAGGGCTAACGTGTTTAAAATTCATCCCTAATCTCCTTGTGCTGTGTCGTTTCCCTCTGAGGGAAATGTGTACCCTTCAGGACAATTGGTGAGCAGCTGACATGACCCAGTGACAGAGCCATTATCATAAAGTACAGCTTTTTAACCTTCATTTTAAAAGATTTGAAGCAAAGCACATGTTATAAATGTAATAAAAGAATAGTGATTGCTATATAAGTGGCAGAAAATGGATGGATGGATGGATGGATGGATGATTGTTATATATATTGTTTGAATATACTGTATATGTGTATTCAAACTGTAAAGTTTTCCTTATTGATGTTACAAAATCACTACAACAGTGAACCATAATTATGAAATATGTAGAACAATATACAATATTTTAAATAAAAAGTGCAAAACAACTTTCCTTTATTATAGGTTCTTAATAGTATGATCTTAGCTACTTCCAAAGCAGCCAGGAAGTTTAATTTATAATTTGCAAATGTTCTCCTCAATATGTATTTTGCATGCAGTACTGTATAGGACAGTGTAGCAGTTCTATGTACGTTTAGGTGCTCGGATTGGTAGTGCTGTAAAGGCTCTATCTCCAGTACCTGATAAAAACATGGAAGATAGAGAAGTGTAAATACCAAGGGCCACCTAATAGTTCCAGAAGATGTAACTGGGCAGCTGAGCTGAGCTGCAGTAACATATCGGAATTCAAGCATATTTTTTTCAGTAGATCCTTGACCTGCGCTGCCTGGCAGAAATGTTTGTTCTTAATATTTTTACTTTATCAGGGTCATATTTGTACATTGGTTTGATAGAACTGTCTAAAGAGGATTTTGCATACAAGAACAAGAGACATTCCACATTTTGATATTTTTATGACCAAATTACAAGACAGACTCATTACCTTTTACAGGAACAAAAGTGTTCCTGTAGAAGGTAATGTGATGTTTGAGCAGTGCGTAACAGCAGGTGTAGCAGTGAGAAGCACCGTGATAACGGGGGGAGAAAGTGGAGCTGAAGACATGCTGCCCTGTTTTGAACTCTCCCCAGCTAATTCAGGTACGCCTTCCTTTTCTCACGCCAGCTGTACCGGGTGCTCTCGGTACTGACACTCTTCTATGGTTTGGATGTTGTTGTTGTTACACCACCAAAGGGACTTCAGATGGAGCTTGACACCACAGTCTTTTTTCATATACAACAGAGCTGTATATAGCGGCCTGGGGGTTCAATGTGTAGAACAGCAGGCTGGTATGTGGACATCTCCTGATTCGAATCCCAGCACAGCCAGCTGTATCTCTGAGCAGACGCTCAGCGCTAGTTTCCCCGGGTGCTGCGTGTGGCTGCCCACCGCTGCCCCCAGGGGATGGATCAAATGCCAAGAACCAGTATTGCTTTAACATGTATGCAAAACGTTCTAAAGTGCTTTAGATGAAAGCATCTGCTAAATGAATAAATGTGAACAGACTGTCTTTTTACAAATACAATAGGCTAATTATGTTTCCTGATGTTAAGCATTCGTTAAATTTTTAAAAGCTTATCCTGGACAGGTTTGCAGGTGACCGGGGGACGATCCAGCATAAGGTGCAATACAGGGACCATCCCTGACAGGTTATCAACCCATCACAGGGCACACACACATGGACACATCATTTAGTCCCCACTTAGTCTGATCTGTGTGTATTTGTGCAACGGAAGGACACACATGCCCCAGGAGTCAACCCACACATCCATGGGCACACACATGCCTGCATACATAATCATGTGCGCGCACACACACACACACACACACACACACACACACACACACACGCACGCACATACACATGCACACACACTTGCACATGCAGCAGCAAAAGCCAAATGTGAAGCCCCATACCTCTACGAGCTGCCGTACTCGCCTGTTTTGTTTATTCTGGCAACATTTCTCGTCTTGTTGTAATCTTTAAAAGTGCAAACTGTAGGATGTTTGCCAGTTTGCTGTAGAAGCTTGCCCAAAAAGATGAGGGAGATGGAGTGCCTGGGTTGCCCTGTGTCTTCCTCTTGTGGCTGGGATGAGAAGGGGGGGGCTGCACAGGTGTGCACTGTCTCTCTCCATCTCCTCTGATAAGAAGCAGCCCCCTTCCTTACCTCTCACCCGAGCACGAGATGTTCTGCTTTAGACCTTAACCTGATCCACTCCTGCCGTATAAACATTGTAAATTATTGATCGGTCCAGTGCTTGCTCCTAATCCACCTCACATACTTTATATTTTATTCATTAACCAAAAAAAAGAAAAAAACTTCAAATTAAAGTTCATTGAATATGTAACTGGCTAGATTAGCAGCACAAAAAGAACATTGTCCAATGGTGTGTATCTAAAGGTTCACAGCATAGCAGGTATAACATTTGGAAATATGAAGCATTACTGTATATACAGTACAAGAGAGTAGATTTTTTTTTCGTTTTGCCAAACAGCACAATGATGCTCCTTGTAAAGAAAAAGACCATTGGGAGTCAGACAATGTTAATGTTATACAGTTTTGTGTTCTTTATTGGTTCAGCTGGAAGGGTGGTAATCAACCCCCACACACCACATGTCTAGGAGACCTTGTCTTTCTTTGATCAGACAGATGCGAGGAGGGCACATCATTCTTTCTCTCAGATTAAAGTGGACCAGTTTTTCCTCTGACTATGTGAACCTTACTAATCCTTCTATTTTGTGTTGCTTTATCATACTTGAATCATATATCCAGAAGTTTTATTCATAGCTAACTTAGTCTCGTAACTAATAGTTTAGCTTTTCAATATATGGCTAGACTATATTCAAGCTGAATTTGAACCCATGACCTTCTCTTTTACTTAGCTGCCTTGTTCATGTCTCATTTTTATCCATCTAGGCTGTTCTAAAATGTTTTTATTATTCTGTAATATTTCAATGCTGAAAACATATCTGTGTCATGCAGTAGATGACATGTCTGACTTACAGGTTTGACAGATTTAAAACTAAATTACACTCATCAAAAGCAGCACAAACTAGACAGCTTTGCTTTACACACGGCTTTGAATGAGTATAAATTCAGATGATGCAAAAGCAGAGTGAAAAGTACACTGAATTACAGAAACGCTGACACAAAATCACCAATAGCGAAAATCGATGAAGGGATAAGCAAACAGAAGCGGTCGATAACACGGGTCAAAAGCTCAAATCAAGAATATTACAGCAAATCAGAAAAACTGCAATGGCACCTGCATGATTGAAACAGCATGCTCTTTCTTCCAAACCCTTCAACCTGCAAACACAGCTATGGTAGTAAGATGTGATGATATGGGCCAACTGGTGGCAGGTCATGTGACACACATGGATCCTGAATGGGACCCGATGTAAAGATACACAAATAACTGGTCAGTAGTTACACTCCCTAAACGTGTTCACCTTCAGCTTCTAAATTATCAGTGTTTATTCAAATTTCTCTCCAGTGGCAGAGAAAGTCATTGATACGATAGGTGTTGTATCCAGATATACATGCCTATGCCAAGGCTGGTTTTGTACCATATGTTCCAGGACAACTTCTGTTACTCAAAGATAGTACATTTACATTATGGTTCCTACTAAGTAATTGCACTGACCCAGAACAGTGATGCATATAATTACCACTTTGTGTCTTTTTCATTTTATATAAAAGCAGCATGTCAGTGATGGTGCTGTCAGAATAAAAAAATGACATATGGATACAGTTTAGAACTAAGCAGGACAAGGATGTATTATGTTTCTCAAATGAACCAATTATAACAGTTTAATTAAGCTTAATATTTAATATTTAATTATTTTAATTATGGAAAGGCTTGGCAGAATCCAACAACAGGCAGTTGGAATCCTTAAATAATCATTTTGCATGCTCTCCAGTCATTTGAGAAAATGAACGTGAGACGAGCATGGGTGGAAGAGTGGGTGCAGATTACTCATGCAGGATTAAAAATGCGAGGGGGCGGAATCAACAAGATTCAGGCCGTGTGCGAAAAGTTTTGTTTTTTGCAATCACGGCCGCCGCCAACTCCCGTTTGCAGCCCTTTCGGAGGAAATGCGTCCCGAGAGAAGAGGTGGCAGTGAAGAGGCGCTGCGGCAAAAAGTAAAGGGTTCGCTGGTGTTTTAGAGACAGCAGAGAAGGCAGCCTGGCAATCAAGTGGAACCTGGCAGTTAACAGTAAAGAATGTTGTCAGCAAAGCATTGATCAGCGGCCCCATTCAGGGACAAGCACTTCCAGTCAATTCAAGTTTATAATTCTTCACGCCGCCTGCCTCCGTCTGCTTGCCATACCTTATGTCCAGGGCTCCTGTTTAAATGTACTGGCAGGGATAAGCAATGGAAAAGGGTGAATAATTCACATAGGATGATGTGAAGCAGCCATAGGTAATTTTATGCTAATTTGGAAACAAATAATGAATTCAAATCAACTCCTGGCCTTTTTAATGTTGATGTATTACAGGTGTCTCAGATGTCAACAGTAGACTGTAAATATAAAAGGAACTGCAACATAAAACGTAATTTTGATGATTACGTTTATTCAATTAGTATGTGTAGTCTTTAGTTTTTCAATCTGGAACTCATAAAACATTGAAAAGATCTGTGTCTTGAGTACTGTGCTGCATTGCTTCTTTTTACCTTTTTTACCAACCTGGAAGAGGTTTTAATGGCTGTTGGAAATAGAGACAATATAATGAGCTCCATTTCTCTATTATCCAACTGGGAAAGAAGGGTAATGATCCTGTTTCGGCCGTATCGCATGTCACTGGGCTCCCGATTTAATTTCTGGAGTTAAAGAGAGAAAATAGAACATGTTTCAAGTAGTTTATGTATAAATCTCTCTCCAAGTTTCTCAGCTGGAAGTCAGCAAAGTCAGAAAGTTTCATTAGATGTAAATCAATACAGATATTGTTATGGGACTTTTGTCTGTCAAGACTTGTTTCGGTATCCGTCACTGAGGAAACTGACAAGACGCCATATGGGGGACTTGTGAACGCTATGACCGCTGTTATCTGCAAACACAGTTTACAACTTAGACTTACTGGCTTGGCAATAGTTTCAGTCCTGACAAAACAGTAGAAACTGCATTTTGTCTATCTGTCAGCTTTATTCAACCACATAAACGTGAAAGAGCCATCCAGTTAAGTTTTTATTCAAATGTAAAGCTCCATCATTAATTTCACTGGCCTCCTGCATCAATGTTTTGCTGTTCAGTGCATTGTGGGTTGCCTGGCACAGTAATGTGTCTGACAGGTAGATGTGAGACGTGCTCCGTTTCACATGATGTCTCACGCATACCGCCTCTTTAATGAGTTTCCATTGGCCGTGCCCTCGTTGAGGTTCTACTAGATTCTGCTCTGCTTTCTGATTTAGCAGCTCTTGGCAAGACCACTGTCCCCCGCTCCCTCATGTGAGAGGGGAAGGTGATGATGGGTACGCAGCGGGTGCTGGGTGGTACTTCTAAACGCTCGGCACAACCGTTATCACTCCTCAAAGTCCGCCGTGCACACCAAGAGGCTGGGGTTGTGATCCACGGACAAGGAAATTAAGTTGTCAGTCAGACCAGACGCAAGGGGCTACAATCTCTCCCAGTCCCCACATGAGAGCAGGTGGGCCTCTGCACCTTACCTCATCCAATTTCCTCTCGCCCCATCAGCTCCGTTGCGTCTGTCTGTTTCCTCCACCTCTCCAACCCTACTCCAAAACATACAGCGCATCACTGTGTCGTTTTTTTCCTTTTCTAGCTCAGAAAGCTCTATCTGGATGTCAGTCTGTGTGGAAAAACACTGCAACAACACACATATTCAATAAAAGTCAACAAACCGACAATTTGGGAGAGGCTTCAAAACATAAACTGATATAATTAAATGAGCTTTCTGTTTTTGGTCAGATTTCTGGGAAGACCTGAAGTAGACATTTTAAAAGTTCCATAACCTTAAATATTTGTAATTCTATTCAATAGCAGTTAAGAAAGACAAAACCAACTTTTACTCAGTTTTGATGTGTAGTGAAAACAATGACAACTTGAAGAAACAGCACAACTTTTACCCTTTGTCTCATAATACTTGTTACGTCTCTAGCCGCTGACCTCTGTTATTTGCTTACTGCTTGAAAATGGTTTGTAATTGAGCAAAACACTTGTAAGCCATTGCATTTTTTATATTTCTTCTCTGTGTAAACATAATTACTAGTTACTTAAGTGGCATTTTGTGGGCGTATGAAATGAGCTTAACTATACATACCGCTTAAGACTGACAATTTCACACAAAAGTACACTTGAATAAATGCGACAAGTACAAAATTTGCCAGCGCCACACTGTTGTGTTTACATTGCTGTGATGTGATTTTAAAAGGAAGATCAAGCTTCTGACAGACATCGGTAGTATAAATGCGGGAAGGGGTTTTATTCTGAAGTAGTTTAGATTATTCAACAGACAGACTGTGCAGGAGTACATATGTGAATGGATGTATGGAGTGATAACTGCAGAGAATAAATGCATGGCAGGGACACAAATGTTGATTGTGGAACAGCACCTAATGATGCGTGCCCTCGTTGAGCTCATGGGCTTGTAGCGCTCATTTTCTTTGTCTCCTGTAGCCCGGGGGAGCTGGGTGTCCACGCCTTCTTTTACCAGTGCTGGATCATTACGAACCAGTAGCACTTGTGCTGTGATCCACATTGGCCTTTCCCTCAACCCTGGGGGACTCAGCCAAAGCATATATTTGAAGGGTCTCATCTATATTATCCAAGTGTATTAATGGCACCCCTCCCCCATCCTACAGCAGTTGTTAGGGAGGCAGTGGGAGGAGATCAGAGGCTTCCCAGGCTGATAATCATGTCGACAGGCTGAGATCGGTGTCCTTTGTGGAGACAAGAGGCAGGTGAGAATCCTGCACTGTGCTTTCCATCATCCCGTGTGACGCCTACTAATTGACCAGCACAAGGAGCACCATGCTGCTGAGCACAGATCTCTCCCATCTGTTTGTTTTATCGGCCAGTCAATTAATGGATCCAGTGTCAACCCCCGGGCTGTGGAGATAACGTGAACTTTATGAACATGCCGTGGTAGTAAACACCACGGGAGGCCATCTTTCTGTTGTACAGTCGAGTAAGCTAAGACACGCACAATTTCTTCTGTCCCTCAAGGTCTACGTCGGTCACGGTGGACGTGCGTGAATTACTGCGCGGGCGCAGGTGTGTGTATGTGTACCTGTGTAAGCACATGTGTTTGGTGAGTTCAACACATGTGTTTGGTGAGTTCAACACATTAGTCATATATGGTGAAAATATCTCTTAATTATCTCTGTCCCATATTGTATGAATATGTCAGGTATAAATATATACCTGACATATTCATACAATATGGGACAGAGATAATTAAGTCAGAACCTGTTATATGGAAGTATTATAACAAATACTTTGTAAGCATGACTCACTCATTATCTGACTCTATGCATGCGTTACCTCATTTTTTTACCACGTTTTTAAGAAAAGCACCGCCTCTCAACCTGATTGCTAAATTTAACATGTGTGTTGATCAGCACACTATTTCTGTTTTGTGTTTCTTTTTGGGTTTTTAGCAACATGCCAGTGTTTGTTAGAATTTTATGAGCGCCACAGAACTAATAGCCATAAAGTTATCTGTCTCACTTTTATACACATGGAACTGATGCAGAGAAGAGAACTGGATGTTTTATGAATACAGACTTATAAAGTATGACCACAGCAGTCAGGAAATGTGGAATATTGAAGATTTATTTTTATTTGAAAGGAAAAGATGTGATTGAGCTGATGTAGATAGCTGCTTTATATGATTAAAATATGAATATTGCATCTCCCAGGAAGTTCACACTGTGCTGCTTTCAAAGAGTCAAGGAAATATTGCATCTTATATTAAAATTCCATGACCCTCACCTTGGTTGTTTTCCACTCTGAGAATTATATATGTATTTAAATATTAGATTCACTTCATACAATGTTCCTGTGCTCCATCAACTGCCTTACAGATTTTCCGTGTGAACTGTGGTATGTAAAGCAAGACTCTTGTGATTTTACATGTTTATTATTTAATGTTTTGCTATCAGGTAAAAAATATAAAACTGGTGAGTAACTGAATTATTATTATGAGTGCACAATGGGAAGATTTTTTGCGCTATTGTGATATTGTGAATCGTTATTTTCAGAGCAGTAATTTGTGCTGATTGCGTTTTACAGTTACCTGCTCATAGTCTTGTATTGTGTGCCATGCGGCCATGCTGTTTTACAGAGGGAACCCCGTACACGTGGTGGGTGGGCAAAAGCAACGAGAAGCACTTTTACTGGGGGGGCTCTGGGCCCGGAATCCAGAAGTGCGCCTGCGGCATCGAGCGAAACTGCACCGACCTCAAGTACTTCTGCAACTGCGACGCCGACCAGAAACAATGGTGAGTGCATGACTCCCAAAGGGAGCCCTGTGGTTTTCTGAGGATGGTAGTCATGGCGACAGTCCAGGTACGAAGGCCTGCTGTCCACACGGGCGACCGCAGTTATAGCATTTACTACACACGGTCATTCACAGCTCATTTATTGGGAGTCCGGACCACACACACATAGGAGTGGCTGTTGAAATTGGTCTTAAATTTCCTTCTCAGAAAAAAAATAAAGGGCTGACACATGACAAGCTCAATAAGCACAAACACAGCAAGGCCACCTGTGAAGGCGTTGTGGTGTGCTTGCTGCCGACTGATATGTCAAAAGTTCCCAAATACGATCTTTTCCGAAGAAGCTATTCAGCCATGACACCCTCGCCAAAGTGTACCATTACGCTAATGCTAAATAATGACCTTTTTTTTTTTTTTTAACTTGGCACACTGTGTGGGGTATTACAAGGGCAGACACTTTTACTCGAGTGCAACGTTTTGGTATCCTTGAAGCAATTTGAGAAGAAACCATGAAGGTCACCCATGAAATGGCTCCAAAGCAAATTGTCTGCGATGTTCTGATGTATGTTAAAAAATGTGACAGGTCTTTTTTGAGAGATGCTGTAAGCCACTACTGAGCTACAGCTCATAATAGCTGGCCGTATTTGGATGAGTAAGAACAATGAATTACGTTCCTTTTCATTTATTACCAACGAAGTGAATCTACTTGCTGAAAATGCAAGTGACTCCTGTGGAGAATTTGCTCTGGCCTGCTCAGAGTCTATGCCTTTAAACAGCTCTGACAACTTGAGCAAATGCCAATTAGCTTGCATGAAGCCCAGCACCAGTGGACTAGGAGATATAAACAGCCTTCATTTCTACTTTTTGTGATCAAGTATTCATCGAACCTTCTTGTTCAAAAAATACAAAATGACATTTGGTTCATATAAAAACAACAATTAAACAACAGGAAGAAAAAATAAGAACAAAGGAGACTGTTCTTTCAGCTGGTCACGTTCTCGGCACACTTTTGAAGTGTGTAATAGTAGATGTTGGACTGATCATCTTCTCTGGATTCATATCTAATGAGGCAGCAGTTTGTTTTTCTTTGTTTAATGTCCCACCCATTATTTTGTTTTGTTTAGCATAGATTGATTCTGTTACAACTTTGGCTTACTGTTCGAGTTACAGCGTTTTACACTACTCTTTGCTCTGTCTTTGTCTTGTTTTGTATTGTTCAGTTTTGCTTGGTTCTGTGGCTTGGATGGCGTATGTTATTAAAGGTTCTAGTGGTCCATGGTCTGTGCTTAGGTTTCTCATTTCACATTAGTGATGCTGTTCCTTCACCCTTACTGTGCTATACAAGCCTGGTGCTTGTATAATGACAGACCTTTGTCTATAAGATAATAGCATTACATGTTTACATTCAGATTAATCCAATGCTGCCAATTTTCTGTTATGATAGCAAAAATGCCAGCCAATAGCATCTCGTGTTTCCACAGCTGTAGCTTTTTCATTAGAATTACAGTCAGTTGTCAGGCTAGTTGCATACTTTTACGTGCTCCCCTATAAATACATTTCCAAGTACAGTCTCTGTTGATGAAATGATTGGACTGACTAATTAATTGGAAATTTTCTTATATATACAAAGGTTCCAGTTAAAGCAATTTCATGCAAATTTATAGTTATAAATTTGTATGATTATTGACACACAGGTGGTCAATGTTTATGACTTGCACAGATGGACATTTTTTAACAGTCATACATTTATAGTCACACTGTGATTTCCATTAAGATCTACATTGTGCAATGTGCTCGCCATTACCCACATGCAGACTGAGACACTATGCATAATACATTCAAAGTACAACATTAACACAGATAAACAAAGTCGAAGACGCTCTACCTCGGGGTATAGTTTTGTTTTACAGCCTCATTGTGACCTGATAAATATTTCCACTAATGTTATATTTGGGCTTCTGGATACATAACTCTTCATCAGTTAATTGTGGAATCCAGTGCTGAATTGCAAAAATTCCGAGCCAAACATTTGTTTCCACTGCCATGTATTTTGTGCTACCTGTAGTTTTCTGTTACAAGTATAATCCATGTTCTGTGTTATGTGCTGATTAAGATAAGAGCCTCAGATAAGTATAAAAACTACAAAGGTATGGAAATTGCCTAGAAAGTGGCCATGCTGTTAATAATGGCTATTTACACAAGTGCAACATATACATAAAAAGTGAGGAGAGAGCACTGTTCCAGTTCTCTAGCATGTTCTTTGACCTTCGCTTTTAATACAATCACTTATTTTCAGGTCAGTAGCTGCCTGCTTCATTCAATCCAATAGTATTTGGTATTTGTCTGAATGTAGAAAATACAATATAATCATTGCACCGTTTTCTACACAGTCTAAATAAAGCTTGTTTGCATAGTTTATCAATACCTCTGGTAGTGCAGCAGCGATTTCATCAAAATGTTTAGTGTCCAGGCCCTAATGAATAAAGAAAGGATTCGGTGTGACTTTGCGTGTTGAGGTGATTTGTTTTTTATAAATCTATTTAGTTCTAATGACATTTAACACAATGTATGGGAGTACTGGAATGACTGTATATTAAGCAGAATTATTTTGTTCCAGGTTCTCTCTTTTTTAGCTCTGCTTTAGAAATTCTGTTTCTTTAGATAATACACAATATTTCACAACTGGATATAATGTATTCTGTAAATATATAAAGTCTTAACACAATAGCATATTAATAATGAGCAAAGGTAATAAAAGCAATGTTAACAACCAGTATGAGTGAAGTTATAATAAAAAGAGATATTATAGTTTTAAACATTTGCCCAGGTTCCACAGTTGTAACCACCAGTGCATGGTCTTATCAGAGTAAGTTCTTATCTAGTTCTTAATCCTATAAGAGTTCAGCTGTCTGAAGAATCGTGGTAATGAGCTTCACATCTTAAGAGCAGAAAAGCAGATCCCTTTTGATTCTGTTTGAAAATATGGTATTTAGGAGGGTTTCGATTAAAGCTCTAAAGCTCTCAAAGGTGCATATCCTGATAAGGAATCAGTAATGTGCTATGAGCTTTAGTCATTCAGCAATATAAAATCTGTTCTTAAGGTAGCTGGTCCAAGGAAGCTGGTTTTGTTCAGCCTAGAGAAATATTAGTTGATTTTGTGTAAGTTACCTTGACTTCTTCAATGTTTACCTATATAAAATATTTAAAACTCCCAAGACAGAATATCTTACTTATCAGGGACTTTTTAGTGATGCCAAGGCTTGTGGATGAAACATGAAATGACAACATAATTTTTAAAAATTTATATCATATGAGATCTCTTGAATTTAATTATTGTGCCGGAAAACATGGTTACCTTGAAAGATAGAAATTCTGCTAATCTGTTATTTACTTCTGTCACTTGTAGGAGAGAAGATTCTGGGCTTCTTCTTTATAAGGAGCATTTACCTGTTAACCAGGTGGTTGTCGGAGACACAAACCGACCAGGATCTGAGGCAAAGCTGACTGTTGGACCTTTGCGTTGCCAAGGAGACAGTGAGTTCAGTATTTTTTCACGCCTTCGTTTGTTGTTTCTCTTCCTTCATGAAATAATTCTTTAATTATAGCACTGACCATCTCCACCTCAATCTTTGTATCTTCTTTGGGTCAAAAAGAGTTTTTTCATTGGTAAGATGTTGCACTGGTTGTGACTGTCCTGCTAAGCCATGCGATTCTTCTCAAATAGTATGTCAGCCATCATATCAGCACAGGAATCCTGCAGGGCAATGGTGTACTTTATTTAGGGCAAGTATGATCAAAGTTTGTTCTGTTCAAGACACTCTATGCTTGAAGTACAGGGGATTTTTAAAATGCTGTATTACTGGTTTTATCATTAGAATGGCACCTAGAAGTGAGTGGGATATATTAGGCTGCAAGTGAATATTTTGTCTCTGAAGTTGATATGTTGAAAGCAAAAAACGCAGGCAATCATAAGGATCTGAGCAACTTTGACAAGGGCCAAATGCAGTGGTCAGGACCTACCAAAAATGGTTCAAGGAAGGAAAACCCGTAAACTGGTGACAGCATAATGGGTGGCCAATGCTCATTGGTACAACAGGGAGTGAAGGCTGGCCTGTAGTCTGATCCAATGTAAGAGCCACTGTAGCTCAAGTTGCTGAAAAACTTAATGCTGGTTCCAACAGAAAGGCATCAGAACACACAGTGCATCGCAGTTTGTTGAGTATGCAGCTGCATAGCAGCAGACCAGTCTAGGTGCCTATGCTGATCTGCCAAAAGCACCTACAATCAGCATGTGAGCATCAAGACTGGACCACTGAGCATTGGAAGAAGGTGGCAAGGTCTGATGACTCACTTTTTCTTTTACATCACGTGTCACTTACCTGAGGAGGAGATGGCACCAGCATGCACTATGGGAAGAAAGCAAGCCAGCAGAAGCAGTGTGATGCTTTGGGCTGTGTTCTGCAGGGAAACCTTGGGTCTTGCCCTTCATGTGGATGTTACTTTGACATGTACCAACTACTTAAACATTGTTGCTGGTCAATTATACTCCTTCATGGAAACAGTATTCCCTGATGGCAGTGGCCTCTTCCATCACAATAATGTGCCCTGCCACACTGCAAAAATGGTTCAAGAATGGCTTTGGGAGCATAACATTGAGTTTGAGGTGTTGACTCGGCCTCCAGATTCTCCAAATCTCAATCCGATCAAGCACCTGTGGGATGTGCTGTTAAAACAAGTCCAATCCATGGAGGCCCCACTTCACTACTTACAGGACTTAAAGGATCTGCTACTGATGAGCTGGTGCCAGATACCACAGCATACCTTTAGATGTCTAGTGGAGTTCATGGGTCAGGGCTGTTATGAATGTAAAAGGGGGACCTACTCACAACTGGTCATAATGTCATGGCTAATCAGTATATGTTCACTATGGATATTGAAAAGCAAGGTTTTAGTCCCTGGTCAGATCAATTAACAAATACATTGTAGAGGAATTAAGTTAACATGGTGTCTTCAGCTTTGGATCATGTTTTAAACAGTGCTACTCCACTAAGATGAGTTGTGAATGGTGCTGAGAAAGTCATCCACCAGGTGCTAACTGCATGTTTTTAATTTTCACTGTTGTGCTGAGTTGTGTGATTCAATATTTATAGTAAAACCTTAAAATGGGTTAATTAAATCCTGACGCACATGGCTCTGCTTGCATTGAAAGGGTAGGGGGTTAAACCACAATGGGTAGCCTATTCTTATGCAGCTTTTATTTTGTTATAAAGCCCATTTTAAAGACCTCTTCGTGGTCTGAACTGATAAAGTCTTTCCCTGATGTTCTTTTATAGGGCTCGGATTTTCAATGCAAGGTAATGATCAAAATATTTGAGATTTATGGATAATTTTGGTGATAATTTCACTACAGCAGTGCGTGGATTAAAGAAGGACAATCTCAAATTATATCAGAGCTATATCACAGCTACAAAAAACATACTGAATTTGTATATCTGATAATCAAGTATACTTCTTTTAACATATAAGTAATGGCTGTTGTGTTTTTATTCAAGAAGTGGAACAGTTTTAAGACAAGACAAGTGTTGCTGTTAAAACCTGTGAACTGTGCTCTTTGCCTTGGAGTCTGTCTTAATATTTGGCTGTTTGTTTCTGCATTCAGAGGAGCATAAACATAAATATGGGGAAGAGGAACGTTATCATTAACACCTAATGCAGCCCTGAAATGCTTTCTCAGACTGTTTAAGGCCTTACATCTGTTTGGCCTGACTTGATTGCTTTGGTGCAACACTGTCCCTCCCGAATATACATTGGGAACGAATTTGTTGCTGTTGTTATTATGCAGGTGTTTTAAAGGCACCAAGAGACAATGGCATTGTTTGAGCCTGTAAACTAAATATAATGACATTAGTTTTAAATGTTCCCTTCAGTGAGTTAGAGGAACGTTTTTCACTTCAGTACACGTTGTAGGATAAATTAATAGAGACAGATAACCCTATCAACAGTAAGGGAACATAATATCCCCGTCATGCACTATTAAGTTACCCGAAGGGAGAAATTATAAATGAGTATGTAGCTGAGGTTGTGTTAGCCATTTGTTGCAATGTAAAGTATATTGTGCGTATCTGATGATAAAGTGTTAAACATATTGCCAAACAGCCTATTCTACTGCACTGGTTAGAAATTAAACTTAGAAAATTGACCTACTTTAACAAAGTAACATGCCTTCATTTGGCACATTTTTGAACTGCAAGTCTGTGGAATTTGTGAAAAAAATACCTTAGTGGTTGGAATAAACAACAGACTGTCTGCCTAGAATCTTGCTTTAAAGACAGCATGTCATAGCATTAATTAATACATTATTTATCATAAGAATAAATGCAGCAAAAAGGAAAAAGCACAAGGCAAAAAGCTTGCACAAATAACCCTGATGAAATACAAAAACAGAGCTGCATTATACAAGCTGTATTAGCCTCTTGTGTTTTGAAGGGCACATGCCAAGAAATTGTCTTTTCAAACATTTCTCTTTCATGTGTATATCTTTGTATCCTGCTCTTACCATGTAAATCTATGAATACCCTGTTATATCCAACACATGATTGTCTGTATAATACAGTATATATATGGTATTTGTATGCTGAATGTCACAGTTCATTACCGCATCCCAAACAAGATTTTTTTCATTACCACATCCCAAACAAGATTTTCTTATATTAGTTCAGGTCCTCTGAAAATAATACACCCCCTCCACCCCACAACCTACCACAGACTCCACCGCCAAGGATGGAGACATTGCCTTTGAAGGCCATCGACCTCCATACGTTTTCCATTAGGTTGAGAGAATATCCCTTCTTTGCCTCTCCCTACTGGCAGATGCACGGTAATGTCAGTTCCAAATGTATTTAAACATGTATTCATGCTGATTGATTCATATCTGAGGGGCCCGACAGCTTCCGCTTATGAGAGAAGAGTCAAGGCAGTGAAATGTGTTCATTTCACTTCTTATACAAGAAGGAAGGGGTAAACCAAATTAGCTAGTCGTAAACTGAGCATGAATTACAGTTGATGTCTGTAAATTCTGTATGATCTCGCACTTTTCTCATTTATCAGTGTCATTGATCAGGTATTTTCTGGACACTTTTACACTTTTTCTGGACTTAACCCTGTGACTATATGACAGAAGAACACAATATTCAATAAATTAATTTTGCTAAACTCGAAACAGATTGGTTACTAGAATTTTTTTGATGTCGGCTATTTTTCTCGTATTTGAAATTATTCGCACATTATTTACCAATCGAAGAATAAATTAACAAATTCTGTGTACCTTTAATCTGTCACTGAAATGTGTTACCAGTTACAGTGCTTCCAGTTCACACACTTTGTGGTTATCCTTGTCCTGAAAAATAAAACATTGTTTAAGGATTATGAAAGCAGATGTCACATTCATGACTGCACACATCAATTTCCGCTTTGGTTTTCTCATGTACATCTTTCTGTTCAGTGTCAGCTGGTGGCCAGCAAAAGGTTTGTTCTTTGTTTGATTTTCAGCGATGGACAGGCAGATGAACAGTGGATGTAAAAGCCTGTGTGCAATGAAAAAATAAGGTGCTGAGTTTATGTGCGCTGTGAGCAAACAGGAGGCAGAGGAGTCAGCAGAGGACAAGTTAGGCTCATCCCTCACTTCTGTGTAGTGCTCGATTGCTATCCACAAGCTAGCAGCTGCTTCAGGTGTTCACTGTGAGGGTGGTGACATTCACATTCATTTTGAATTAGGGCTCATTTCCTTAGATTATTTTAGCAGATTATTTTACTGCTGAGATGCTTGTCTTTGTTTTCCTGTACAGGGAATGTATGGTTTAAACCATGTTGTCTAGAACCTCCAGCTGTCCTTGAGGCAGTGTTATGCAATGTAACAAGTATATATTTTCTAATGTACAGTACTTTGCCTTGTGTCTTCATTGATAATAGATGGTGCTACATGAAGGTTATGGTACTTTCTTTCTGTGCAGTGCTTACACCCATAAGATACAGTTGAAATAACTATTTTTGCTGTTTTATTGAATGTTTTAACTATAAGAAGCCCTGAGGTGAGCTGTGTTGTAATTCGGTTTTATTAAATTGTTACCTGTTGTGACACGGTCAGCGTGACTGGTCTGGAAAGATAAGACACGGAATAGAGAAAGAGTAAACACAATCTGTGAGCCGTGACTTCATGGTGTTTGTGCATGGAATAAAAATAACTGTGCCCCCTTCTCCCTCCCACACACACACACGCACGCACGCACGCACACACACACACACACACACACTTAAGCAGTAACGATTGAAACATAACCAACACGTAATTGCTTATTGTGGCAAAAATCTTCTTGTACACTTTTTCGTGATTTTTCCAACACTGGTCAGGTGCCATGTCTACTCCTTGTCTGACGCATAGCATTATTTTCTTTGCCATGGGTTGGGAGGCATTCTGGGATAAAACAGCTTTTAGTGATAGAGGAAGTGTTTGCCAGATCTTGGATTAGCTATTCTGGTCAACACACAAGAGCTAATGTATTATTTCTATGAAACCTCCAGACAAACATCTTCTAAACCTTTATGTCCCAGTGGTTACCAATTATGCTAAGCATGTAGGAACACAGTACATAGCCCTAAGTGGACCGCACACGTGTATTGATCTCTGTGCATAGCAGAAACCTTGTGCATTTCCACTACATCTTAATGGGAGATTATCAGCGGCCGTGACGCTGCAGGCAACCTCAGATCAACACCAGTGACAAAGGGTAAACAAAGCATTTGCTGAATGTCAGATCTGACCATTGATCTTGAGATGATATGAAAGAAGCTGCTCATTAAAACATAGTACTACATTACTGAGATATGCAGCATAATGTCAGGACGGAGCTCAAAGGCCTGCCTGAGTTTGGAGTGCTCATCTGCTACAAAGAAATTCAGTGCTAGATCAGTATCTCCGCTTCCATGTAATTCTGAATCTAATTTTATCCAGGGGAAGCAACTCGCTGTTCATAAATCAGTTACACCACATTTGCAGTCTCGTGTGCACAGCATTGCTGAGAATCTTTTTTCTTCTTTTCATTGTTTTCCTCAGGTCATTTCACCTTGACACCTGTAAGCAGCACCTGTTTTGATTTCATGCCTAACAACCAATTTGTTCACAAATCCACAGAAGCTGCTGCTCACCATATCACGAGGTACACACTGTTTAATTCCAAGTTTGTACAATTAGACACAATCTCATATATTGTTCTAAATAAAATAAGTCGAGATCCCCTATCTTACCTGCGCCGCAAAATGTCACGTAGCCCTCGGATCTCAGTCTTCGTGATTTTTACCTTGCTGAAAAGCTTGTGGCACCTTCAAAGCAAATATATCTAAAAATATAAAAGGTTACATAGCTTTCATGAGGCAGACTAGTGCTATACCTGCTAATGGGAGACCTGAGGCCTCAAAACCACACAGGGCAAGATTAATGGTGTTCAGTCAATCACTGCCTTCTTTAACCCAATGGAAGCCAATAAAGTAACTGATAAAAGCACACAATAATCCCACCACATTCGGATTTTAAAGTCTCATTTCTCCAACCGCTGAATGTACCTCTGTGGCTCTGACCCACTCTCCACATTCTTAATCACCTTCATGGTCCTTATTAGAGTCCAACAATAGCAGTAACAATGTGCGTGTGAGAAGAGGTGAATGTTGAGGGACGTGTTTTAATTACACAGCAGCCCTTAGATGAAACCAAACAATAAATCACTCCCAAAGACACATTACTTTTGTTCCTTTACATTTAAAAAGGGGCTTTTCTGTTTGCTTTTTGAATCAATGTGGAGGAGGGGATAAAAGGGGTCAGATCCCCGATCCCCCCTCTTAAAAAAAAAAAAAAAAAAAAAAAAAAAAACAAAAAAGCTGTGCACAAATCCAAAGAAAGGATGTTTTTATTGCCTCCGATGGAGTCAAGTACAGCCAATCCATTAGCAGCGAATTCATTTGTCTGGGTTTGACCTTGAGCTCTGCATCCTTTAGATGTTGTATATCACCTTGTTAATGAAGTGTAGGGTGCCCAGGGGGTCAGCCACAAGTCACTGGCACTCTGACATGCGTACGGCAGCACTCTGTCAGACACTGCGGGTGACTGGTGCCTACTGCGTGGCCCGGGAACGGTGTCTGCAGGTGACAAGGAGAAGCTCATCATTCAGCGCATCTCCTGTTTGTACAGCGGCCACGATCCTGGAGCTCCTCCATCATTCCTCTTCATCGGGGGAGAGTCAGTAATGTCAGACAGGTATGGGTGAGGTGAGCTGCAGTTCCTGCATGTCTTGGAAACAAATGGGTCAGATTGAAATGACAAAGTTAAAAATAAAAATGAATCATCAACCCATTGACTTAGCTGATTCACTGAGTAACACAAAAATCAAGGCTACATCCGTTGTACAGTTATATTTTACTTGTAATGTTAAGTAGATAAAAAAAATAAGTAAATTATACCGTCGGATGAAAATATTGGCACTTTTTGCTTTAAGGTGCACAGGAAGGATGTTCATGCGGAGCGTTTTCAAAACAGAGCGTAGCTCTAAATGCCCAAGTTAGCATTTATGCCAATGTGATTGACCTTCATATAAAGCATGCAACACTGAAGACTATAATCAATAATGTTATGGATCAATGCCTGTACTTATCTGTACAAATACATATATCTACTTTATGGCCAGTAACTGCTTTGATTTAAAGCTGATGTGATGAGCCAAAATTTTGATGAGCTGAAGCAAAGGAACCTAGATCGATTAAGGTTAAGAACCTTGCTCAAGTTTCCTACAGCACCCTTCATATAATTGAAAGTTGATGTGTAAAGGTCAGGAGTGCATGTCTTGTTCACTGTGCTTCCTACCCATCTCCTGCTATGCAGTTACAGTAGATATTCTCTAAATTAAAGAATATTTCTGGTTTAACATCAAATTCGTCCAGCACTTTAATTTCTTTTCTCCAGTATTTGCATCTTTATTACTGTAAATTGTTTATTAAATCAAAACGCAAACACGTTGAACAGGAAAATCATTCAAGCTAGCCCAGGATCTATTTTCAGTTTTATTAAAATTTTAAATTTTTTAAATCAAATTGTTCACATTGGTGAAAAAATATAATACTATATTTATACTAATTAATAATATCAGTGTTTCAAAAAGTCATAGATATGTAAAAATGTTGATCACTTAATGAATTGCTGATAAATATATTTTTTCCTAATATTTAGTTCTCATTAGAAAGTCACACTACTGATACTTCTACAGCAACTTGGTTGATGGCTTACATAACTGGAAAAGTTTACTCTGAACTGTTAAATGTGATTTTAATTATTATAAATTAATTTTACCACCTTGCCCAGTCCATTAAAAAAATAAATATGCCTTTAACTTTCATCCAAAATATCATAATCAAGTGTACCACAGTATTACTGACCTGTTTAGACTGTAGTCACATACATTTTTTAAATAACTAACAGTAGATATGTGTCAGTTCAGTGCAGTTAAACTGAACAGCAGTATTTTTGTCCAGTGTAAAATTTTCACTTTTGAGCTCAGTGAATGGAGCGAGGTTTATCAGTCAGTCCACTGCCTGTGAATTGTACTTGAAAGGCTTTCCAGTAGTGTGCTGTAAGGAAATGCTAACTCCATCCAGCTTTCAGCTCCCTGGTGATATGGTTACTGAGCAGCTGTTTTTTTGGCCAATGTCAGGTCTGTTAGGAGAGCCTGGGCTTTTGTGGAACGTGCCCATTTAATTCCATATGGGCCTAACACTGGACTGATGTCTTCACCTAACTGATCTCTTGGCAATCTGTGTTTTGTTTACCTAGGCATTTTTCAAGGTAAAAACTGCTATATCTAACGATGACAGCTGTCAGGGAAAGAAGCTTTTTTACTTCGTTTTTTGTTTGTTTACATTATGGATAAAAACAGAACAGAAGAGGAAAGTTGTGCTCCAGGCTATAAGAGACTTAAAAATGTAAGATTTAATTAGAATGAAGCATGCACATTTTACAATGAAACGTCCACAAATGAACTTTCTTCTTTGCTCTGTTATAGTTGTTGCATTGTGTATTTCAGGAGCCTTCTTCAGTTTTTGAAGATGCTTATCCTGACTTTTATTCTCTTCATAGATTTATAGTATGGACTGAGGCACCCTTTACAATGGGGGTCAGTATTGGTATTAGTGTAACAAATGCTGTATCATTTCAGTTTCATTAGGTTTTGGTGTGAAATGACTAGAGAAGACTTCTCCCTCCCACTGGTCTCCTGCTTCAGCTATGTGAATATCCGTATTATTATTATTATTCAATTTGTTATTCTTATTAATGGCCATAATTAAATGGTGACTGTAGTAACAAGCTTTGCCTATGGTCCTATTTGGCTGTAACAGTTGTAATGTTCTTCTTCCTCTCATTGGTTTATTTCAGATATAGTTTTAATTATGAAGTTTTAACACAAAAGATAAATTTAACTGAGTAGCTTTTAATTCTTTATATAT
>JABJVR010000037.1:7316254-7346950 GCA_025773905.1 Chitala chitala | reverse complement strand
ATATATATATATATATATATATATATATTAAAATGCAATTTTTTTTTTTTTTTGATTGGCGCACAATCTACCATTTGCAATCTGCCGGTTGATCGTGGTCGACACATTGGGCACCCCTGTCTTGGTACATAATATAGCAAGAACCACAATTCCATTCACATTAAAACAAATAATGCTGACCTTATCATAAGCATGTTAGGTAACATGGTAAGTATGTTACGTTTACATAATCCTGTAGAAAGAAACTAATTAAACTCAGTGTAACAATACAGGTACTCCCTGGTTTATGTAAAATCAGCAGTGGCAAGCCAAAACGAGAGGTACAAATTGCAAAAAGCGTTTAGTGAATGTAGAAGTGCCGTCATGCAGCGCTGCTGCCTCAGAGTGATGCCCTGCTGCCTTGTGTGCACACAGCACTTCGCACTACTGCCTTA
The DNA here is from genome assembly GCA_025773905.1 of Chitala chitala. Lineage (NCBI taxonomy): Eukaryota > Metazoa > Chordata > Actinopteri > Osteoglossiformes > Notopteridae > Chitala > Chitala chitala. The sequence continues at coordinate 7,346,516 of JABJVR010000037.1, read as the reverse complement.
TGGGATTGCTGCCTAGAATCTATTCTGTAATGCTGTCTACATGAAATACACTTTCATCGGTGAAGCAATATACTCCGCACAGTGCGGCGGTGATTACTGTTGTTATTCACTACAATTCTTGTAGTAATTCTGTGTCAACAAAAGCAGTTTTTTTCCCACAGTGCGATTCAACTTAATTACAATTTTAGCGACAATACAGCATACTGAAAAATGAATGAATGAATTATCTTTATTGTCATTATACATGGATACATGACTTTGTAATACTGTAATTTTAGCATTAAAACGTTGTACTGCAAGAATGATAATACAGTATTGAAGTTTTACATTAAGATATTACCGTTAACAATAACTTAAGGAAGAGCTTATATAAAAAGATGAAAATGAATGTGTTTAAATAAATTTTAAATGTTAAATTAAACAGAGCAGGATTTGGTGAAATGGAGTCCTTGTATACAATGTTAGGTCCCTTAATTTGGTAATAATGTCCAACTTAACATCTGACACTTTTCTGTGAAAATAATTCACATCCTTAGAAGGGAAAAAAAAAAGTATGTACAAAAAAGCTGCAATGTCCTGTATTTGGTGGCCAACAGTGTTTGTCATTATTTATACTTTATACTCTAAATCATATCGTACCACTAAATCGCACACCTTTCAGAAGACGGATTCCATCATGTAGGCAACTATAAACTCATGACCTTGTAAATGTTCATCTTCGTTATTAGGCTTAATGTATATTTCTGTTCACTCAAGCAAACAAAACCCTAAGCATCTAATTATGCATTTACAGGATAATGAACCTTCGCATGTCTGCACAGAATAATGTTATTGTGCTAATGTTTGTTTTCTGGTAACGTTCGTCCCTCCAAGGAACCGCGTTCGTTCCGGTGAGTCAAACAAACACAGCACAACCGGATGTCTCAAACGACTCCCCCTCTCCCCCACCCTGCAGCACTGAGAGTGACTCAGTTAATAATGCTGCATTTGTAAGTGGGGGGAGAACTAAATTAGATGTCATTCTTGTTTTATTTCTGGCCTCACCAAATAAATCAGTTCTCAACAATGTAAAGAAACTCCATTCAGTCTTTTTTTGTTTCAGCTGTGAAATCAATAACTATAAATTGATTCTGCCCTCAGTAAGGTCAGATGGATTCCTTCTGGGTCTAAGCCACACTATGTATTGATCCATAAAGCAATTGCTTTCACATTAGATTAAGGCGTTTGGAGACACTGTGTATCATTTACAGCTTTTTCCATTGTGGGGTCACGAAAACATTGGTCCTAATCGTATTAAGGTCACATGTACTGAGGTCCAACTCACCGCAAATCAGAAGTTGGGGTGATGTGAAGTAAATCGTTTGCGGAGGATTGTTTGTTTATGTGAGAAGAAAACACCTGCTGAGCTAAGAATCAGCGAGCTGTCAATTTTTGTGTGCATATGTTCACTTGGAAGAACCAGCTGGAAACAGGTTCTCTATTTCTGGGTTACTGACCATTCTCATAGAGTTGGATGGGTATGATCTATAGGCCAAGCCTAGCAAGAATTTGGTTTTGTTGTTGTGCAAAGTTTGCTTTCGTTTGCTACGTGGGTACACTTGACTATGTATTCTGTCACCTATAACCTTCATCACTGAAAGTGTTTGTATAGCTTTTAAAACATTTTCATTATCATTGTCATTTTAACCGTTATTACATTTATGAACCACTTTTTAGGGTAAGTCCTCAGATTGAGTGTTTAGACAGATTTGCTTACACTGCACAAGTGTTTAGACAGATTTGTTTGCTTGAAGTGTAGTGAATATAAATGTTATTTGTGTTCACATATTTGCATGTAATTGGAAGAACAGAATGAAACAGAAGTGGTAGACGAAGGTAAGGAGAGTATACTGTATGTGTGTCGGACAATACCGTAAGCCTATGCGCTGACATCTGTCAAGCTCAAGATCTTGGTCTTGTCTGTGCTGCAACTCAAACCACATGGATGGGTAAACTTGGAGAAAAATCACCTGTAAGCTCCACCAGTTACCGCCTGCAATGCCTCATTGCTTAATGAGAGAATCCACCAGGGCCAGCCAGTGGGTTACACCTTGCCAGCTGGTTCTCTTCTGGCTGAATTATTGTCTTCTCCTGGCAGCTCCTGAGCTGCTTGAAATCACACTCTTCTTGTTCTTGATTTGAGTTTTCCTACTTCTTCTGTAAGCAGGTCTGCATTAAGGCTTGTATTTATCAATGCCGAGCTCAGGCAGACTAGAGGTTCACAGCAGTTAGTTCTGGCAACAGGAGCTCCACGCTAGCAAACAACAGCATCGTTTTAGCTGCATTCTGGTACAGCTGTTCACAGGGCAGTTACAGACGTGCTAATTCTGAGCTGACGTGCAATTACAGCACCATGCACAGGTTATACAGAACACTGAGCACAGTTAAATTAGGGCCCAAGCACAATTAAACACAATCCGTCTATAGTCAGTTCAAAGCTAGTCACTTATGTCCCCTGAAGCGCCTGCATAATTACAATCAGGCTTATTTGTAAGTAACACTGTTAGAATGCAAGTTAAGGACTAATTACAAGCACATTAACCTCTGCTTTCACGCAGTTTATGCATGCAGAAAAAGCAGGGCTCGCATTGTAATCTGTGTGGGAATGTCCGCACACCTTTGCTGGCACTTTAAATGTAATCACACACAGAGCACCCCTTTGCTAATGCGATATGAAGTGCTACCCAGTCACGCAGCCATTTTGTATGTGAAAAATGCAGGCTTTCTGTGGAGCACTCTTTACACCATAATCACACAATCACACAAGGCAGACTGTGGAAAAAGCTGTAATATATATGTTAAAAGAGACGTGGCGAGAAGGAAAGGCATGATACGGCCTGTTTAATGTACCACTCCGGATGTCAAATAAAACCTGCCATTGCCCACAACCACTGCCAAGACTCATTTAGGCCTGGGTAAGTGCTGATTTTCGGTAATGCCGGAGAGTGTTTGAAAAACACTTCAGTATCGTTCACATCACCTCAGCTGAATCAAAAGGTGCCCATTGGAATGTAAAACTTTTCTCTCCCCCTCAGGCACTCGCAGGAAACCAGCAAATGTGGGTTCACTCGAGATGATGCGTTGAGAGCGTTTCCATCAGATCTCCCACGTGTGTAACATCCATCCACGGAGCAAGGCTTGCGTGACTGAACGACCTCTATCTTTTGCAGTGCCCAAACAGCGCTGTCACACACCAAGTAAAAAATTTACAATTCAGTGCCAGAAATGTCAGCTTCCTTTTGCGTCATCTGTTCCACTTCTAAATTATAGAGTTACGCACATGGAAGGTAATGAAGTTGAAGAAACCATTATAAATAGCCAGTTTGTGCTGGAATCGAGATTTCTTCAAAAAAATGACTGCACAAACAGTGAACAGCATACAACCAGATATGTCCATCTATCTAATAAACACACACACACACACACACACACACACACACACAGAATACACTTGGATTAGGCCAATACAAAGCGGCGCCAATAAAGGTGATTTTTTTTTTATTAGTCACATTATATATCATCCTCTGCAGCAGTACACATGGGTTTTATGTAACTGTTACCTAAATATTCATTTAGACATTGTGCCACAGCCAGAGGTAATGTTGAAATGCAGAAAAATACTGCAAAGCGCTGGATAATAAAAAAAACAACAAAGTGAAACTCGAGGGAAGTTGCCAGCAGCTTCAGTTTTAGGACATGCACAGACAGACATGCTCACCTCTCTGCTGTTTCAGTGTCGAAACCTGCAGCCGAGCGCTGCCAAGCTAACTCACAGCTGTCCGTGCACTGTTGCTGCCAGTCAGGAGAATACGGCGTGTACTCTAGCACCACTCACTTCACCGGGGCTCTTTCCATACATGCTGCTCATCTGTTTAAACCAAGGATAAACCCACCCTATTTCCTGCTTGGCCTGACCTAGCATTCCTTTCCTAGACATACTGTAGTATTCAGCTTCTTGACCTTTCCCCACGGCATATTGCCAAATGTTCCTCTGAATTACTTCAACACTAAAAATGCGGAAAACTCTGCATGTACCAGGTTTTCACCACCTAAATATAACCCAGCCCTCAGTTAGTGTGTCGCTTGGCCCTTCGACAGAGCCAAATGTTAAGGGTAGTGCTGATGACTCAGAAATGGAGGCCCAGCTTCTGCAATCGCAAGAACAGTGCGGCCGAGCCGAGTCCGTTCCTCGCGCCTGTCTGTCAACGGGGCCGTGAGCAGGGGAACCTGGGATGTCACGTCAGAACTAACGAGCAGTCGAAAGCTCGAAGGAATCCTGAGCCTCTCCTCTTTTATGTTTGAAGTCAGAACTCTTACTGCCCCTCACGTCCAGTGTTTTAAAACTGTCTGAAGAAGTCAGACAGATAAAAGATAAGTAAGCAAAGCCTCACTGTTTGTCGCACCAGCACTGTCACTCTGCCTCGTCTAGGGAGAAGGTGAACAGGTAGGAGTGTGGCCTTCTTTAGGGGGCTCTCTGGAGAGATCATTTATGGGGCTCCAGAAATGGTCAGGCAGAATTTACCCCCCCCCCATCCCCCAAACCTGCTGCTGATACCCCATCAGCTCACCCTGCCTCTCTTTCCTGGCAGGGACACTGAGCCATTCACGCCATCTGCTGGTACCATAGTGTTCTGCTCATCTGTTCCCCACCTGCCCGCTCCTACCCCACAAACACACAAGGAGGCTGGTACTAGCAAAAATTCTTCTACATCAAATGAAAAAGGAAGGAAGGATGAGAACTGGGTGGGCCAATTTTGGAATGAGTTTCCTACAGGATCCCAAGGCCCATTTAGGTCCCATGGTGCGGTAATCAAATTTCATTGTAAAAGGAGTCCCCTACCTCCTTCTCTCTCCATCCATCTTTACACCACTTATCATATGTGGGATTGTAGGTAGCCTGAAACCTATTCCAGACAGTCTAGGGTACAGGGCAGGGTATGCCCTGGGCAAAGAGCCAACCCATTGCAGAGATCACAAACAAACACACACACACACCCACACACACACACAGAAATCCATGACCATGAAAGTGTTAGACTATAGTGTTTCACTGTGCCACTGAGCTGCCCTATTAACTACTTCTCCTATATAAAATGTCACAGTAGACAACGAGCACTGCAGGATAACTGCTTGAGCACTGCTTTTTGATGAGGCAGAGAGCATTACGTAGTGAGGAAACCGATCTCTGAGATGAGAAATAATACTCAGTCCAGGCCCCAGAATACTGCCTATACTACGCCCACTTAAGGCTAAAATGAGCTCACAGTCTTAGAAGTGTCAACTTTTTGTTTTCAATCATTACATAATAAATTAATAATTTCCATTTGTTTTTTAACCTTTTGTTTCGCATGTTCCCTGAGGAAAAAAAAGAGAAAAGGCAGGCGAGCGCTGGTGGTGCTGGGGTTGGGGGCTAAGAGCGCAGAGGAGTCCATTAGGAGCTCTTCACTCCTCTGCAGTCGGGCTGAGACACGAGGAGGCCGCGTGTTCCTCATTACGAGCCCCATCACCTCGTTAAAGCCGAGGACACGCAGGCGCTCGGGTTGGATACAGATGGAAACAATGGGCCTGTCGACCTTCTACCAGCCACCTGCCCCCCCCATCCCCTCCCCCCTTCAGCCCGTTTGAGCCCCTGCTCCCCACTCAAAGTCTCGCTGCATCCTCCCGCTGCCTGTTACCCCAGCCACAACAGCATCAACGTGGGGTCCTCCACACTGGTTCTACACTGACTGAACCGACTGCTGGATCTGTGGGTGTACTAGTGTGCCGGCCTTCATTTATTCTTGTATATTTGTGCACATCAGAGAAAAGTGTTTAAAAATAAATTAAGTGCGCTGAGTGAGTCCAACAATGGATTTCACCACAACGCTGCAAATATTCCTGGCCTTTGCACACCTTTGGTGTGCAGTAAGTGATGCTCGTCAGACAAACGGAGACCCAAATGTCACACAGGCTCAAAGCCCAGCATGGTCCACCTCTCCTGGCCTTCACCCACCACGTCTGCCAGTAGGTTTGAAGACTAAGGGCTCTACTTTTATCTTTTTTAGCCCCTTAGTACTATTATTAATAGCATTATCTTTTCAGCATATGCCCTGTAATAATTTTCAATGTATGTCTAAAAAAAAAAAAAACACAAGTATGTAGTTTTGTGGCTCTCTGTGGATGTGAGTTTGTGACTTTGCTTTTCTGTGCCAAGTTTAAAGACGGTATATGGTGTTTAAACAAATATATCTGCGTTGAAAGTGTACATCATCATTCACACGCATGCACACGCATGTGCGCACACACACACACACACACACACACAAGCCATCTGGGATATGTCTGACCCTTTAAAAAGCATCAAGCCATAAATGTAATGGACTGTGAGTGTAGGCAGGTGATTTACTTACTGCCTGAAGACTTCTCACTACCCCCCTCCCCCGGCACGTGCTAGAAGCCCCTCCAAGCCCTGGGTCCGGGGAGCCTCCATGAGCCGCCCCATGATCAGGCCCATTATGTAGAAATAACCCACCATGATGAATGGCTTGGCAGACATGGCCAGACACACTCAGTCACAGCCCCATGAGCTTGTGAGTTACCCCCCCCACCACCACCACCATAGCCATCGCCTACCCGCCCGCCCGCAGCCCAGCCTGCTGCATGTTAAATAAACTCAGCTGAATATTTGTAACTTTAGCAGACCTCAGAAACCTTTGCTGGAGACTAAATGTTTATCCCAACTGAGAGGAGGCCAAAGAGGAGAAACAGGGAGGTGAGACGAGTGTGACAGGTGAGGGAGGAGGTCAGGGAGAGACCAAAAAGCAGAGAATGTGGGGGGGGGGGGGTTGACTAACTCTAGTATGTCTGTGTTCCTGTGCAGAAGCTCCTATTCTTGGCTGATGTTTTACAAAGCCGAACTCAGGTGCATATCCTGAATAACACACAGCTTAACGCCATTAATACAGCTTAGTGAAGACAGTCCATTACTGACAAACACCAGACACAAAGGCAAATGGAGTCCACACAACAGAAATTAAATACCTTTCATTTATTGTCAGGGAACACACCCTTTTTCAATCACCTGTGTCAAAAAATCAGTAGTAAAATGATGAAAGGTGAGAAGGTGCACCTTGTCTCATTTCCACAGGTATGTCAGTAATGTTTGTTTGTGGGCACAACACTGGCACTGTGCTCATTGGCCAACATGTGTGTCCATGGAGTCTATTTCACACCATAATCACTCCACAATCCTGCTTTACTGATGCTTTACTCACAACTAACTCAAGCCTAACTCACACCTTTACAATTCTGCTTCAGTACATTTGCAGAAGTGTGAGGTTAAAGCCTGGCTTTCATCACAGCATACAGCCAGCAGAGAGCCCACATAGGTTACCGTAGTGATGACACCAGGACAGACATGTCAGTGTCCACCTCCTGCAGCTTGTTTACAGCAGTATGACATGGTGCCATTTAAAACTCTCCACTTCATTTAGCTTTTCCTGTATTCATTTGTCCAACTTCCTAGGGGGGCTGTTTGTGCTTTCATTGACAACTAAAACTCGAAAGAAAAGACGACGCAGGAAGTATTATTTGAAACAGTTGTGCTCAGTTTAACAAGTAAATGAAAAATGTAGGTAACTGATTATGCTACAGAGAACTCCCTCACTGCAGACTTTTACTGCCAGAAGAGGTTGTGTGATAATGAGAAAGACCTGCTGCTTTATATTTCCCACCGCCCCACCCTCCCCAACCCCCTGACCTCCTTCTCCTACTGGCCGAAGCCTGAGCCGCTCATGAAAATTGCTTCCACCACACACACATTCACGTTATGATAACTTGTAGAGAGGCACATGCATTCTCTTTCCCTTTTAGAGCACCTGACCTTCGTGGATCCATCAGCCCAATCGCAGCCATTCGCAAGGGAGACATACGCTGGTGAGGAACTACAGTCTGAAGATGGCCTGAAGGGTTCTCCTGATGCTGATGTGGGCCTATTCTACATGATTACCATCATGCAGGCTTGCACCAAAAGATGAGCAATATCAGTGTACTAAACAGACTGCATGAAGCCCTCCCTGTTCCACTGCACAACTCTGACACCCCATGATGTCCTATGATGATTCAGGTTAGAGTAAGTGCTCTTTCAGCACACTGGACTGGTGCCCAAAGTAGCCCTCTTCCACACTGCCAATGTGACACCCTGGGTGGCCCGGGAGGGCACTATGTTTACGTGGTATGCCAGGTGCTTCCTACCCCCTGTTGCTGCCCCGCCCTCGTCTCTCCCATTAAGTCAGACAAAGAAGGCCAGTGGGCAGACAGCAAATTTCACGCACAGCCAGAAAGGGAAGGGTTCCCTGGACGAGAGCTGTGACGCAGGACAAGCGAGCGGAGAGAGGCTGAGATGTGCAGATAGAGAGGGAAACGCAGAGCGGGAGAGCCAGGGAACAAGAGGACACCGATAACATGTCACGCCAATGAAAGGAACAGGAGCACTTTGTGTGACATCCGCTGCCAAGTCCCATGATTAATTATGCTCCCGAAAGCCCGGCTGATCTGTGAAAATTCTTATTACATATGTGACAGACGCTCGCTCGGTGTACGGCCCGTGTCAGATGTGAGGCTCTGTCAATTCCCAGCCTCCCGCCACCCCTCACACTCTTGTCGGGGGCTGTTTTTATCGCCTCTTCAGCCACCGTGTCTGTCACTTTTGACGGGTGACTGACGGCGGCACGTATTGGCAGCGGTGCCGGAGAGCCTGCGTGGGTCGATATGTTTTAATTTAGTCGGGAAGCCTGTACTTCTGATGTGGGAGAGAAAGCGAGGAAAATGTCATCGCAGCTGAGCGAGAAAATGCTCTGCTGTGTCTCACTTGGTTTGCAAATGCCACCACTGAAGACACACACACACACACACACACACACACACACACACACACACACACACACGGACGGACGGACGGGGGCACCAGCCCCATATTTAATATATGTAAACTATACTATGCCATAAATACTCAGAAGGACTCTACGTAATGCAATAAAAATTAAGAACTACTACCCATTTACGAATCTCATTCCTGCTGTACACCATAAAACCAATGGTGCTCAGTATGTATGCATAAACGCGAAGCTCACTGACAGCTCTTCCACCAAACCAGAAGCTTCTGGCAGAATGTTATGAACCTTGACAGAGCAGATCAATGCCTATTGAGGAATGCTTATTGAGGAGAGTCGCACTCCTTTTGCTTGTTGGAGCATTAGATACAGCTCATTTGTGAAGTCATTGCTAAGCACAACTGCGGCCTCGGTGCTTCTCGGTGCTTCTGCATTTGAGATTTAAAGTTGTGCTGGGCTGCGCATGGGATTCGTGTCGTTTATATGCTGACGTGAGTGTAAGTGAACCCAGCAGTGCTGCGGTAGGAATATGCACTGAGTACCGTGCATGGAAGTAAGGCACTCTGTATGAAGTCCAGTTTAAAAACACAGAAGGGGTCCAGGTGACAAAATTTGACAGAAAAATGCCATGCAACGTGTTCTGTAAATACCACGGGCTAAAGAGGGAAAAATCAATCCAAACGGAGCCAGACTATAAACAGGAAACAACACAAACAACAGCACAATGTACACTAATGACAATGCATTCGTCCTTTTTATGTCATGTCGAAAGACGTTATCATCAATCTTCTTGGTAAACAAAAGACTTTAAAAGTAACCCAGTGGGTGGTCAAAATGAAGGGTGGCCAAACATCAGACAATAGCTGTGGTCGTTCAGATATTTTTGACAAAGCAAGCCTCGCTCGCAGACAAAAGCCAAAGAAACCAGTATTCTGAAATTATGGTTTGTTAAAAAGTCGATGGAGAAACGCCTCCCACTGGTAGGTCAGCATGCATGAGAAGGTGTAGAAAAGAGAGCAGCCTAGATGACCACTCACCTGTTCTTTCTGTAGAAAAAAGCTCTCTCTGCAATTTCAGTGAAGCACCACATCCCAAATGGGGTTTTGTGGCTTCCAAATCATGTACTTTTAACACATAAACCACAAAACCTTTAATTCAGGGGAAGTTCATCACAACTTGCAATTTCACACTTCTACCCACCACACGACCCGGTACAGGATAAGCTATTGGATAATGTATGGACGGATGGACAAAAAGGGCTTCTACCCATCCATATAATTAGCTTGATAGTGGACTCAACAATTAAAGGCACAGTACAAACAACTTTAAAAGAAGATTTGTTAATACTATCATATCTAACCCCCTTTGCTTACTCCTACAAGTACTTACTACTTTAGCCCTACAATCCATAGTGCTCACTTATCTAGAGCTCACTAGCCTTGTGACAACTTTGCTTCTTATGTTTACTGCTTAAAAGCCTGCAACCACTAGCATGCATTACCCCATCATCTATTACTCCCAAGCCCTCCTGGTTATGGGCTACACCTCCTACAATAGGTAATTATACATTAGGAATAAACCTGGAGCCACAGTTCTAGTGTGCCCCAGTATGCATTGCAGCAAACCCCAAATTACACAACTACAAGGTGAGGCAAAAAAGTCAGCAGTGGAAAATAATGACATGGAAAGCAGAGAGACAGATCACAGGCATGCAGTCAATAACTCACCCTGGCTTGTAAATAATAGCCTCCAACATCAAAGAGGCCTGGACAGCATGGTGGCTGCCTCACTTCGATCTAGACGGCTTAAAGCAGGTCTGACGGAGGCAGGTTGTTAAAGGACAAGAAGTGCTGCCTGTCGCCTGTTTTTTTCCCCCGCAAGAAACTAGGAAACACCTCCTACAGATTTGGATTTCTCTGTCATTTAATCTGAAGGTGGCACAGAACTGTCAAAGCCAAATCCAGTTCCTTCATTAGGCGATCGGTACTTCTATAATCCTGTAGGGTTGTCTGTCCTCCGAGGACCAAAAGCTGCTTATTCCTCTGGAGGAGCCCTCAACTGGAATGTTCTACATCCATCCATTCCATCCATTATCCCAGCCATTCAGCCTGTGTAGGGTCACGGGTGGCCTGAAGTTTATCCATGTCAACCTAAGGCACAGGGCAGGGGACACCCTCGACAGAACACCAACCAATCACAGTCCACGCACGCATACATGCACGCACACACAAAGAGCAATTTATGATGTCCAAACTACCCAATCGGCCTGCTTTTAGGCTGTGAGAAGAAACCAGAAAACCCCAAGCAGGCACAGGGAAAACATGCTAACTCCACACACACACACACACACACACACACACACACACACACACACACACACACACACACACAATGCCGAGAACCACATTTTCAACCCACAACCCCAGCGGCGTGAGGTAACAGTGCTGCTCACTGAGCCCCGTGCTACACTATGAGTTAAATATGCAGTTTTACTCACTTACTTTTACCAGTTTTTAACTTCCAGCCATGCAAACCTGAACTGTTTATATTATAAACGAAAAGTTCTTACATATACGGGGATACAGTTTGCATGTTTTCTCCATATTCCAGGGTTCATCCCCAGATATTCTGGTTTCCCCCCTCACTCTGGAGGCATGTGCATTGGCATTTCCAAATTGCCCTCTGAATGGGCTGACCTTAAGACCTCAGGGCCTCCCTGGGAGAGGCTCCAGGTTCCCCCACAACCCTGAAGAATACACAGTATGGAAAATGGCCAGATGGTTCTTATATATAGCCTAGAAAAGGCCCTTTATATAATCCTTTATCACATAATGTCTTATTACCATATATGTATTTTATCTTTTTTGGTACAGACCAGGAAATTGGAAACAGAGGGTGTTTGTGAGTGTGTGTATGACAGATTCCCTTCAACAACAATTTCCTTCCTGTAAAAATGTTATTGTTACAACACCACAATAAAATCCCAGAATTTCCGTTCACTGGGTGATCAAATAGCTTCAAAGTCCATCCAAGAAAGGTAATCCAAGCGCCCTTCTTGTACTGACATCCAAGAAGAGTGTAGCATTGAAATAATCTCTTCTGTCAACACAGAGGATGACATAAATGCTACAGAAAGCTGATGATTGCATACATGTGTTTTTACCAGTCAGCCATAACCTAGTCCCATCCATCTCTGTCTCATACATTCAGTCTGGAATTTTCTATTCTGTTTGTCCGGTTGTGGCTCAGTCCTTGTGCTTCTCAAGTCGAGCACACCCGCCCTGTGTTTCCCTGGCGACGCATTTCAACCTTTTCCTGGGCAGCTCGAAAGCACTCCGAGACAACCAACAGCTCTAATCCCTCCAGCAGTGTCAGCTCTTGGTTTTCCAACTGGACTGAAGAGCCTCCAAGGAGATTTTCCTGGGATTATCCTTATCAGGTGCTAAACCACTTTAAGCAGTTCTAAAATGTGTATTAAATATAAGCAGCAGAAGCGATGTTAAGACTCCCAGCACTGGCAGAATCCTTCACTCCAGCCCACAGATTTCAAGCCCAATAAGTAGCAATTCAGGCACTTGTACTTGTTATTTATAAAGCATGCATGCTTAGGCCTTCAGGGCAATGTACCTTACTACTGCCCACAAGGCCTACACCATTAATACTACAAAATACACTTTTCCCCATTCATGAACTTATTGCAACAAGTAATACAATCCTTAGTCAAAAGATGGCAAGCACTTATGTGAGCAAATGTAGGATGGAACGGCTGTAATGTAAGACATCATAACCTACTTGCGTTTATAAATGAGGCCGAACAGACCTGCTAAATCAGAGCACTCAGCCTCTCTCTAAGGCCCCGAACGTTTGCGGCGCAAATGACGGCTCGACGCTTGCTGAAAATGACTTTGCTCGACACCTTCTTCGGTGGAGGTTTCTCACCGCGGCGGCGGCCCCTGAAGCGCTAAGCGGGGAGGCCCGCGCGCTCAGAAAAGCGCGGCTCTCATTAAGAAACTCTGTGCTTCCGAAACGACAAGAGCGGAACACCTTTTGGGAGCATGCACTCAAGCTCGCTGGGTGGTAAAAGTCTGATTCGCAGTACGTTTGTGGGAGAATGTTTAAAAAATGTTAAATTTGAAAAAGCGTGTGACGTTCATGCCGGTACAAAACACGAGTGCTTACCGAAAATTATGCATATAGTGAATATTGTGACAAAAAATGGCAACAGTGAAAATGATCAGTAGTTTTCATACTATTATTGTAATGATGTAATACATATGTCGCTACTCTTTGACTATATTATGCTGCTAATCATTTTAATGGAGATCACAGAAGTTCAGGCAGCTTAGGTGTAAACACCACTGCAGTAATAAGGGTTCAGGCATTCAGTCTAAATAGGCTGCATATAAAATAGTTTCTTTATGGTTTGTAAACTTTTGCAAAGCCATGCAACAGAAGGAAATGTGTAAACAGTAATGGTACAGTCTGATGCAAAAAATTAACCCTTTTACTATAAAATAACTTTACACCCTTAATGGTTTGGAAAACCAAAACATTAACGTGTGGTTTACAGTTGTGTCTTTTCAAGGATGTGTATTAAACTTTGAGTTTATAATTGTATAACAGTCATAATACTTTGTGCTTTTATTGTATATAAACAAAGATGTTAAACAATCACACACACAAATGTACCTATAAATACATATCTGTGAAGCGATATTTTCGCAGATGTTGATTCATGTTATTCAAGGCCAATGCAGATGTCACTTCACACTTCAAGGTCACCAGATTTATTCCAACAGTTAGTGTTTGTGTGTATGTGCGTACGCGCAAGAAAGAAAGTCTGCATTAATGCATAGATTTCTCCCTCCAGTTCAAAGACATGTGGCTCAGGGAACTGGCATCTCCACATTGGTCCTGCAATGTAAAACTGTTCAGCCTGGTATAGACTGGGCATCATATTCCTAGTGCGCACTGTCCTTCCAGGAGTAGGCTCCAATCCCCCTATAATGCAGACTAATCAAGCGCCAAGCACAAATTGGTTAAAAAAAAAATAAAAAATCAAATGTGTGTTTGTTTGATTAATCTGTAGACGAAAGGTAATTTGTCTTCACTTTTCAGTAGCAGCATCACTGCGTAACGACACTCCTGTAAGTCACTGTATATTGTGTTATTAAAAGAAAAGACATTTCTGATTGACTGCCGAGACCACTGTATACTTGCAAATGTGAAAACGATTCTTTCAAGAGCGTAGATTTGGGTATGAACAGTAAGGATGTATCCAAACCAACATCGTGGGAGTGCTAAAATTGTCCCTTGTGTGTATTTACGCGGCAAGGGTTACTAATGTTGAAACCAAGCCTACGACCTTGGATTCTCTGTTTTACAATATATGAATGCCTCAATGCCAATTAACCTATAACAGTAAAATTTAAAGGAGAGATATCAGCAAGTCATTAAAAAAGACTCTGAAAACACTGTACTACATTGCAATGTATTTTAGGATACGGCATGCAAACTATACGTTGCTGCACTGTCCATTTATATAAACTGTACATGCTGTGTAATTAAAGAATCAGCAGGCTGTTATGCAATAATACTTCCTTTAAACTCCTCTCCCTTAGATTTAGTTTGATAACAGATTTCCATTTACATAATGTTCAGAAAAATGCACACGTCTTTAAGTTTGCCTCAACATTTCCAGCAGCAAGCCGCATAAAACATTTTCACACTCGTGAAGCTGGCTGTGCAATCCAAAACAATTGGACTTGCTTTTTTTTTCTCTTTCCAATACGCTACCTCGTTGAAAGTAGCAGCCCCATTTTTGTGCGTTTTCTCCCCGCAATTTGACAAAGCACCACTCTGTGCTTCAGATCTGCATTAAACAGTCACTGCTCCATCAGCCAGTGCTCCCAGTAGAGCCTGACTCCGTCTGGGTCTTTCTGAAGAACTTACCATTGGCGTGTCGGTTATCAGAAAATGCCCAAAGAGAACAAAGCTCTGGATTTCCTCTGTTTATGCATTTACCTGGTTCTCACCTGGCTCACATTCTACACCTTTACCAGGATAACACACAAAAGGGAACACACAGGGCAGGATTTCAACTTCCAACACTGGAGCCGCGAGGCTAAAATGCTAACCACTGAGCCACCGCATGAGGGTAATAAAATTAAAATTTCCGACCAATCCATGGATTTACAACCAAATTTTGTTAGAGAAATCTTTGAAGCAGAATATACTAAACGGTGTTAAAAATGTCAACTTCGTGAAGGATAAATCATAAAAGAAATTAAGTATGGAAGGCAAAAGAAAAGTCATAAGCACAGTCACAGTCATGGCTAGGATGCTGTGATTTTCACCTAGCAATTATATCGTTTAATAACCTGGCCAGTAGCTCGGACCTCAGTTGCTAAACAAGGAGAAGGTGTACTGTGAAACCAGAGAATAGGGAGCTGTTTTCAGTAAGTGACAATACTCTAAACACCAAATTCAAAGAAGACAATAAAAAGTTTAACAGAACTTTATGAAAACGAATCGACTTTCGATTTCAAAAACGACTTGGATAAATCTACCTTGCTGTACTACAAACATATATAAGCAAGTCTGAAAGAGGGAAACTGCATGCCTGGGTCAAAGAAGAGTGTGTATGAGAATCCAAAGGTCAGACTGAAGTGTGTATGAACGTCCAAAGGTCAGACTGAAGAACAAACAGGAACTTTGGAATAATCTGCCCTTACACATCAGACTGGCTTCTTCTCTGTCAGAATGTAAGACACACTTGAAGACTTTTCTGTATTCTGTGGAGTTTGACAAAGTATAGGCAGGTATGCATAGTTACAAGCTCCCAATGATGGTTGGTTTTAAAACGTTAAAATGTTATTTTATCTGTTCTGATTTTATGTTTCCTTCCCTTGTAACTGGCTGGACAACACTTGACTCTGTTGTATTAAAAATGCTATATAAATAAACTAGCATTGACATTATGAGTGTGAAGTGGTCCAACAGCCGAGAACTGCGTTCTCTCACCTCGACACATGTTGCTGTTGTCCGCCTCGTAGCCGGCCTTGCAGGAGCAGCTGCCGATAGGCACCATCCACTCGCCGTCGCCGTTGCAGTACAGCTTGATGGGCACATCCACCTCCTCCGAGTTGGGCACGCAGACGCCACGGGCCGTGACCAGGGAGGTGCTCTCCGCGCCCGTCATGGTCTCAGGGAAGACGGCAAAGTTCTGCACGACGCTGGGGCAGCGCTTGAAGAAGACGCGTACAGAGAGCAGCGACATGCACGCGCCGTAGTCCTGGAAGGCCAGGTAGAAGCCCCCGCGAGACAGCGGCCCGAAGCTCCTCACCTCTGTGTTCACCTTCATCAGCCGCCCACCAAAATCCACCTGCGAGAAGCTCTCATCAGCGGCGATGGTGTCCACCTTCAGGTAGGGTGCCTCCATCCAGAAGGCGGAGCCCTTGGTGGCGATGACGGCATCTGTCTCGTAGTAGTACAGGTTGAAGGTCTCCTTGCAGGAGCCCGGCACGTTGGGGATGCTGCTGCAGTCGCGCACCGTGAAGCGGATCTCCACGTAGATGCGTTTCGCTCCACGACGCTCTATGAACGTCGTCAGCAGCCAGTTGTTCTGGCTCGGCTCGAACACGTTGCAGACCTGGTATGTCCGAATGGTGTTGAGGTTCTCGTCATAGCCGCTGACCTCCTCCCACTACAAAAAAAAAAAAAATAATAAAACAGGGGCAGGGGTTATAATTAGAGAGAAACTCTGTGCCTACAGATTGCAGAACAGGGTGTGTAGGCATCAGGTGCAGAAGAACGAACACACCACACCAATAAGGAGCACGGCATTACCACTCTTCACCAGTCTCAGAAAACCACAATGTGTGAAAAGAAAGCAAGCTTAAACAGAATGTCACACTGTGGACATATTAAAACATGTTTTCCCATTGCACAGTGTCTCCAGTGGGGCTGATTAGAAGAAAGCAGAGAAAGTCTAAAACTCCTGTGGCATTACTGGCTCCACATCTCGGTCAGCTAGCCTGGAAAAGTAATTTCCCATGAGAACAGGCAGCCACAAGTATCCACAGGTTACAGTGTCGGCACAGTCAGGGTCCACAGAGTCATGTCTCTTAGCATATTCTGTACCGTATAACAAACTGGCACAGGCAAACTTTTTCTTCAAAGAAAAAGAAGCTTTTCTACACACTAGCACTGTCAACTAGGTGCCTCCTTCACACCTCGCTTTAAATACCCACAATTAAAGTGAAAATATCATAACTGCCATAAAACAAAAAAGCATTTGTTTTTTGGGATTTAAGTGCAGAAGTGTCAAGACAGCTCCTTGTCTGTAGTAGCGACAGATATTTGCCTGTAGCACAGACAGCTCCTTGTCTGCAGCACAGACAGCTCCATGTCTGTAGCAGAGCACCTTCAGATAATGTGCAATAAGCAGGGTCATACCTGCCACTCGTTCATTAACATTTACACTAGCAAATCCTGGCCACTTTCCATTTGAATAAGAACTCTGCAATTACCTGGGGTTCGCTTCCATCAAAATCCATCTTGGCTAAGCATGACTGCGCACTGTCTCGCCGTATTATGAAATGCGATGCGTTGCAAATTCAGGATTATGCACTATTGAATTACAGCTGGAGGAGCTGCTGTGATCTGCAATGGCGAACTGACAACCTCATGGAGGTGCTTTCTAAACAGCAGCCTTTTAAAGCAAACCTCAAACATATAAGACACTCCACCCCCCCACCAAAACCATTCCCTGTGGTGTTACACTTTTCAGTAAGTTTATAGTGTGCAGTTATGAGCACAGCAGCTTGTTGCAGTGAGAAAAATAAACAGTTCCATTTTGGTGGTGAGTGCAGGTCCCTACTACAGCAGATCCCAATGATGTTAAAGAACCATTAAAGTACGCAGTTAACCATCTGACAAAGACCTCACAAACAAATTGGGCACTGTGGCAATGGGGGGGTCTGTGTTACAGAGAGAGCTTCCTTGGACACGTAACCACTCACTTTACTGACATGAGCAGTTGGAGTGAGGCACGTTCCTGGCTACATATAGCCAAAGGTGACCAGTATATGGGATGCGGGTCGATCTACAAGTGTCACTGTGGCAGGAATGCTCCAAAGACTCTGCCAACTGAAGGTTGTACCAGGAAGTGACAGAGTCACAGGCTGTGTGACTCTGATGAAGGGTAGAGCAAAAGCTACATGGAAGTAAACTCCCATTTGCCACTGTGACAAAATCCTCTGAACATAACACCCAGGTGGAAGGAGCGGGAGAGGAGGGGTGAGGCGCTGCCTGGAGTATGCCAACGCAACACACGCCTAGCCTCAGGTAGGGCACAACCAAGGGGCTTAGAGGGAGAGAGAGAGACAGACAGACAAAGAAATAGAGTGACAGAGGGAGAGCAAGAGAAAGAGTGACAGACAGAGAGAATGCACAAGACCGACAGAGTGAGAGAGACAGAGAGCAAGGGAGAAAAGGAGCATCAAAGAAAGAAAGACAGAGAGCAAGAAAGAGTGACAGAGAAAGAGACAGAGAAAGCAAGTGTACGAGAGAAATAGTGACAGAAAGAAAGGCAGAGAAAAACTGAGAGAGCAACAGAGAGAGAGAGAGAGAGAGAGAGAGAGAGAGAGAGAGAGAGAGAGAGAGAGAAGCACTGACATGATAAATGACTTTCCAG
Source organism: Chitala chitala (assembly GCA_025773905.1). Taxonomy (NCBI): domain Eukaryota; kingdom Metazoa; phylum Chordata; class Actinopteri; order Osteoglossiformes; family Notopteridae; genus Chitala; species Chitala chitala. The sequence goes on along the minus strand of JABJVR010000037.1, from coordinate 7,327,910 downwards.
AAATATAGGCCAGAAATTAAACCCCTCTTTCACTCCCTCTGTCTCCCCTCTCCACTCTCTGCCTCTCTTCTATAATGAGCATATATCAGCATTAGAAGAGCCTCTCCACAGCACTGCCAGGCAACCATTATCACATCGCCCAAGAGGCTCCACCCTCCTCTATCCATCCATCCATCCATCCATCCATTTAAATATGCCCTCTCAGGCCGCGCCCCTTACCAGATAATCATTGATTACAAAAGCAATAATACACATCATTAGAATCCATAAGAACCATTAATACTTTATAACTGGAGATCTCAGCATTTGAAGCATACATTACAATATTTCGCATAAATGTCCACCTTGATCTCATAACATCACTGGATGTTAGTCCCTACCTAACCTTATGCAGACCACTAACATGTACACCTGGACAGCATTTCAGATTTTACCCGTTTGTCCAAGACAGTTGAAACTGTACCTACCTACGTAACTGCTGCCACGTCCTAATGTAAATTCTCAAAAGATTAATTCACTTGTATAATGTGTTATACAAATGTGACAGATTACACTGTATCTGCTGAAACAATTTTAAGATTAGCAGCCCCACGTGTGGCAAGTGTCCCAGCACATCCCGTTAAATAACCAACGGCATGACTGGGCAGAGCTTATCCTATCAGCTAAATCACAGAAATTAAGAAACCTATTTTTAGATAAAAAGGGAGGTCTGCCTTGCACTCATATTACATAAAAAAATATAGGTTAGCACAACTGTTTTATATTTCAGTCTTAGTTTAGCGCAGTGATGTTGCAGAACATACAAAAATATTTCTTCAATTGAGACTATAGGAGCTCAGAATTAAACAATGACAAATTAAATAATGACAAAATTATTTATTGCACTGATCCTGTCTGTACTTGACACATTATATACATTGTTAGCAACTGGTACTCCAACCTAAGTAGCTGGTACACATCCTAAGCAGTTAGTACAGACCATAAGTAACTGGTACACATCCTAAGCTGTTGGTATACATTATGTGTAACTGGTTCACATCCTAAGAAATTGGTAAACAATCTAGGAAACTGGTACACATTCATTGCTTCAAAAGCACATTGAGTCAGTATGAAGTTTATTCATGATTTATACATGCTTGAATGAGTGACACTGAATGACATTGGGCCATTGACACATGGTACTTTCATGTTATTAACTCTTGTTCTTATATGTGACTTAAGCAGCAAAGAATATTTAAGCCTGAAATTGTAATTCTGAAACCAAGCAGTTTTGAAAGTTGTCATCCAATTAACTGCCGGTATCTAGGTCAACATTACTCAAAATCAAAATGAAAATTATCCTCCAAGGACATCACCATGGAAATTGTGTAGGTGAATTTGGTAGTGTGTGTAGGGCAAACAAATGATGAATGAAGGATTAAAGACTCACATGTACAAAACTCAGAAAAGCAGCAGAGGTTCACTCACACAGGCAACGCAATACCAAATTAGATGAAATCACATATAAAGCCTAGATGAGAATCTCTAATCGATGGGTCTGAGAACTAGGACAGTACAGAGGGTGATTAATTGTTCTAGGGTTGCTTTTGGGCCAGCAGATGAGCTCTGGAAGGGAGATGGTTCAGTTCCAGATTGGATCAGGTTTTCATAGAGCTGTAGTAGTTTTCAGAGGTGGATCTTTGACCTGGGTGCTGTCCTGAGTATAAAAAATCTGGCTGCAGTCTTGCCAACACACTTGCTTTTCTTGGAGCTGTGTGGGCTCTGGGGGGGGGGGCAATAGATGGCAGCAGATTACCTTGTCTGCAAATCTGAAAACATGCAACAGCAGGTTGCCCTGGGGCCAGGCTGATGCCGTGCCAAAACAGACAGTGATGGATCCCATGGATGGAAAGTCCAACTAAACAGTAAACAAGCATGCTTGATGCTCCAGACTTGCACACGCACGGTCACCATCACCGGCAGGTGGCATAAACAAACGAGAACTGTGGGACCATTCAGCAAAACGGGGAGCCGCTGGGCAGCACAGGAAGTGCTTGGAAAAGATGTTCAGTGAGCAACAACAGGCTGAAGACATCATGTCCGTCTAAAGCACACAGCCTATCCACGACACTACCTAACATGCTGAATTCTCCACCAGCTAGAGATGAGAACTTTGTCTGATCTACCTCCCTGGTCACATGAGCAGACTGTGACTTGGAAGCTTCAGATCAGGCTCGAGGGGAGTGTGGAGTGTGGGAAAGCAGTCCACATTTAATTCTATACTGTCCCCAGAACAGGAGCTCTGGGCTTAACGGACGCCTGTCCTCCAAGTTTGATTATCCTCAGTTTGAAGTGCAACCCTTTTTGGCCGTAACAACAGTAAACGTAAATCCCCCACACTCGCTCTCTTGTGTGTTCAGCCCCACCGCAGATAAGGCGGAACTTTTATCTGAGTGCATCACATGCAATACAAGCGGTCGGCGTGAAGTGCAGTGATTTGATCTCACCTCATACAGGCATTTTCTAGTGAGATTCTGCTCAGCCAGTACTCACTGCACAGTGAATCAGAGCTCTCAATGCTTAGGGAAAACAAACTAAATGCCTGCTAAAGCCAAGATTATTCTTTCTGATTTTAATAGATGTTGGCATTTTGATTTACAAATTGCTCATGTTCAACCACAGACTGAGAACTGGCATGAGTTGTTCAAACCGAGGGAGGGAGGTTAATCTTCTCAGCACAAAGCATTTCAGCCAGCCACTACACCAGTGTATGTACAACATCGATAAAGGGCCCCCTCATCAACCTATTCATTATATCGATTTTGTGGCATTATTCACAGAAGCAGGACTTTAATGAGACAGTCAATCTAAATGGTGAACGATGGGCAAGGCTGCGGAGACAGCTGTAATGAGCCCACGAAATGGATGAAAGATGCCCAGAGAAGATATAGGGCCACCTTGGACGGAGCTTTCCTCCAATTAAACACTGCATCTTTCCAGGAGAGGAATGACGCACACGTGCCGTGCAAGCAACAGGGCATGTTCCGTCTACCACATTTCCTCCATTCGTTATGCTCAATGCCAACCTAGAGCCCCTTGGCTGAATACCACACCCAGCCACGACCCAGCACAACACCGGCTGCGGCCCAATCCCACATCCATTTCTACGTTCCTGCAGACATGAGCTTTGGGATTCAGAAAGAGAGCCACCTGTTTCAGGTAACACAATACAAGAGCGAAAGGGCAACTCCTTTTTCACAAATGGCACATGGCATGGCAATTAATTAAAAATGTGTTAATTGTTCACAGAATTTTCTTTTATCTAGTATTCAGTTTCCTTGTGTAGGGTGACTGCCCGTATCCTCCTCAGGACCCGGCAGTACGGCTGCAGAGGCACAGAGTGGCGTAGGACAAAACGGAATTAAGCGTGTCCTTTAGGAGCAGACCTGCACACACAACGGGTTCCATGATTCTGTCAGACCACGAGCTCTCCAGTTCCTCTTCCTCAGTTCCGTTCCCGTCGGATGAAACCAGCAGCCTGTGGCTCCCCACGGCCGCAGGAAAGCTGGTTCCCGGAACTTTCGGCAGGCCGGCAGTTCCGGCCGCCTGCGTCTTGACACGTCCCGCACCACGCGCTGTCCCGTGTCAGGCTAGCGCTTGGCCTTCAAGCCCCATTGTGGCTGGACTGGAGCAGAGCGCAGATTCATCTTAATTAGGGAGAGCGGACCTTCTGTCTTTGCTGGCAAACGGCACCGGCGCGTGGAGCAGTCATTAATCCACACACAAGCACTGTGTGCACGGTGTCCCTGTGTGGAACACTCAGAACGGTACGAGTGCGCAGATGGGCCTCTTCATTACGCATTCTCACTAGAGAGCACAGCTCTTTGTATTAAATAACGGCGATCCACCAGTAAGAATACACATCAGACGTGTCACTGTCTCCTACCTTACCTTACAAGGCAAAGCATTAATTGAGCTCCTTCAGCAGCAATGGCCTTGTGTTATAGCAGAAGGCTTCGTTGGCTGTCTGGTACACCAGGCCGGCCTCACAAAGATCTTCCTTTTACAGATAAAAAATGGAAGGGACTTAAAAAAAAAAAAAAACCATTTACTTTGCTAGTACAGCAAAACAATTATATATGACATCTTATATTAATGGCAAATTTAAAAATAATTAGAAGCAAACATTGCTGCTGTCATCAGTATGCGGAGGTATTTAAATGGTTTGCCGATGTTTTGTACCCGGAAAAAATTAGGTTATTAATTTCAATTCAGTGCCTTAAATTTGACACGCGATCTTGGCCTTTTTTTATTGGCAGAGACATGTTGGCCTTACAGGATAAATGTTAAACCGCTGAGGTTTAAACTGTGCCCTCTCTACCAGATGGGGAGCATTCTGGGTAGTTCAATGTATGTGCTCTTCACCAGATGGTGGGAATCACTGAAGTCTAAAGTGTGCCCCGTGCAGATGGGTGTGAGACCACGATGTTTAAACTGTGCCCTCTCGTGCAGATGCCAGAAGAGGGCACAGTTTCCTCTGCACGCCTAACCCAGACATGATTTAAACCAGAGCCGTACGAAAACAGCTACACTTTTCCTCCAAACGCCAGCAAGGCTGGCGGCTGGTCCCATCTGGCGACACGCTAAAACGCTCCTCAAGTTTTCCTTTTGACAGCCACACTGGATTTTCTCCCCCAAGACAGTTTGCTTGGTAAATTATACCTTTCCCATCGATGCAATACGTGGCACGAGTACATAAAGGTTTATAACATGCTCCTTTCTTCCTGTGAAACGCTCTTCTCTTCTGCAAGCGGGCTGAGAGCGACCGTGTCACAAAGGGGATAATCTGAGCTTTTAGTTCTTCTGTGGCGCTCAGACGCGGCCGTGTTATTATACGGCTCGTGTTCCTGGAAAGTGTAATTTTCGCATTTCTGTTCCCATAGGGGCAGAATGGGAAGGGGGGGGGCACCTGTGCTTTCTTCGGGTGCGCGCAAGAAGCCATACTCTGCAGTTATGTCAGATTAGTGTGAAGGAAGGCGTCTGAGACGGTGGCCGGTGACTAGGCCCTCTCTGAAAATTATTGCTGCAGCGAAATGGGGAATGACTGATCAGACGGAGCCAACATGACCGAAAGCAAAACCAGCGTGGTTAGAAGTGCGATGCTCATGCAGAGACGGCCCCATGGCAGACACACACAACATGAGGAACGGTGAGGTCATATACCCCACCAGTGCTTTCTCTGAGAGTGCCTGGAAATCATACAGGTGTGCTAGGGCACCTTGGCTGATAAACACCCAGGGGAAACAGAATTTCAACACCGGTCCAGACACTCCGGGAATTTGAACACAAACTAAAAGTAATACCCCTCTCTCTGGCACAGACTCTGGCATGCGTGGCGGTAAGGTGCCGTAATCGGCTACTCTTTACAGCTACACCGATGGTACGCCGGTGGCAACTCTGATCACGAGGCGAAGGAAATAACGGACAGGATCCTGCAGCTCGACCCACAGTGGGTCTTGCTGACAACCTCATCAGCACGCAGGCCATATATGAGCACAACGAGAATCAGAGTGAGGCTGGCGTGCAGGATGAGTCGGCGTAGACCGACCCAGCGCAAGGTCTGAGAATCAGGCTTTCACACTGGCGTCTCCCGGGACAGCAGCACCGCTTGGCTCTGTGCCAGAAAGCAACAGAAAAAGCGCGCCCCTTGATAGTGAAGACATAGATTAACACCGGCGCTGGGCCCAGCAGTGCGGGCCTTAACACCAATACGTGTCTCAGATATGGGAGCATTAGTGCCAGAGAGGAGAGCGGCAGCTCACCATAACATGTTGGCCTGTCATATGCAGAGACGTGATGAGCCCACGCACCTCACCTCATCATTTCCTCTTCATCCTCACCCTCATTCCCCAACCCCATGTCTAGCTGAAACTCACCAGCGCCACACTCTGACAGCAGTGTTTCCAGCTGATTACTAAGTGCTGTTATAACATGGACATGGTGTTATTTGCTTTCAGTGCACCATATTAGCACCTGGCATCATTCTTCCAAATTCAGCTGTATTCAAACCAGCAGGCATTGACTACTGTACCGGAGTGGTGTCTACAGTATATGAGTTATAGTATAAATGGCTGAATCCAATACCACTTTAAATATATACAGTAATCTCCTAGCACATCAAACACATCAAAAACATGCACAGATAACTGTAATAAAAACTCAGATCAACTATAGAGTAATCTTTACTAAAACACACACAAAAAAATCCCCAATACTGTACTCAGCTAAGAGGCAAGAAGTCTAAACTTTCAGCAAACATCAAACCTTAAAGAGAGGATATGGTGGAGAACCAAAGGAAAATGGGGTGAATAAACAGGGACAGAGAACACAGATCACGTGTGAATAACTAACTTCTTAGAACTACGGCATTACACAGACAATATCTCGCTGAAGAACTGAGGGCAAAAAGCTGTTTATTCAGGTGTCTGAATGACGAGCGGCAGGTGAACCTCTTGTTAAGATGACAGGGATTGTAAGGCTGTGTCTGTAAGAACACGTCAGGGTTCAGGGAACCCTTAGTAGTTACATGCATGTCAATAACATGCACCTGACTAATATTGTAGCATAAGAACTGTTCACACATTTATAAACTGCTTTTTATTGCACTGAAAATAGCTGTGGATCCTGTTGTATGTCCTTCATCCCGTATTCAAACCAGCCCTGATCCTGATTGACTCCGGTTTGCAAAAAAGTAATCAGAAATGGCTTTGTGCAAATCTAGCCACGACAGACCAGTCCTAATCTGTCACCTATGGTACTTCACACTGATAATTCTAGCGCCAAGAAAAACCATGCCTTGTTAGGATATAGTTACAAAGATTAGCTGGATTTCTTTGTTGATCCGAAAAATATTCCAACTGGTTTTATATGAACAGGGTGTTCTTTTGGGCTCTGTGTGTTACCAGCATTTTTGATTTTTGTGTGGACTGAGGGTATCACGTTAACAAGCAGACAAAATGCCCAAGACCCCTCCTAGGTCCACGGTCTTGCTGAGGACTACGTGGCAGGTATCTCAGTCCAGGCTGTTTAAGGATTAGGTCATGTCCACAGCCTGTCTCTGTTAAGATCTGTCTGAGCTTCTGTGGGACATGCCCTGTTCTCTGTGCTCTTAAAATGACTGGAACTCATCCACAGGCATCAATATTTCCAGGTAACTGTAAAAACAAACTGCAATCCCACCCTGCCGTCTTGTTGAAATAAATATCACAAGTAATCCTACAAGTAGTAGTGTCAGGGCCAGTCAAACTGTATGATCAGATATTCCAAACTCTGACTTTTGATTCAAAAATTCAATTTGTCTCTTATAATTCAGTTCGAACAGCAAAATACACTTATTTATTTTCTGTAAAATATGGCAGAACCAATACAGAATTCATTTTTACCAACTTAAAAGATAATTCTGTTTACAGGTATTACACCTTCTCTTCTTCCCTGTTCCATCCACACACATTACAGCTGCTCTCTCTTTTCTGCAGTGAGATCCACACACACACGGCTTCTCCGCTCTCTTTTCTGCTGTGAGATCCACACACACATCACAGCTTCTCCTCTCTATTCTGCTGTGAGATCCACACACACATCACAGCTTCTCCTCTCTATTCTGCTGTGAGATCCACACACACATCAGAGTTTCTCCTCTCTATTCTGCTGTGAGATCCACACACACATCACAGCGTCTCTTCTCTATTCTGGTGTGAGATCCACACACACATCACAGCTTCTCCTCTCTATTCTGGTGTGAGATCCACACAGACACACATCATGGCTTCTGCTCTTTCTTTTCTGTCTTTCTCCTTGTTCTTTATTGTACCCTACACTGTTGGATTTACCACAAACAGATCATGTACCGCCCTTCTTTTTCACCCCTGCACTGCACAGCAGCCAGACATAGGCAGGCAGCAATCACAGTGCAGGTCAAAGGTCGAGTCATCTCCCACAGTGCAGTGCAGCTGCATGAGCCAGCAAGAACATTCGCAATAATGAGGCACCTCTCATTTCTATCACATTTCAAACGAGTTCCATATACACACTCCATTGCACAGCTGTGCATTTGTTTCAACTGGGAATACATAAAAAGATTTCAAAAGTCTCCAAATAACCAAAAAGGGATCATCTCCAAAACACAGGAATCATTAAAAATGTTACAAAGAAAAACACTCAGGCTTTGGATAATTAACCAAAACCAGAAAAACACACAGTTACAGATACCAATAACACTCATATAACAAGTGACAAGTGTAACACACCATCAAAACAGCAGGGCATGTTAACCAATGTGTTTACCTGTCCATGTTTATGTTCTGGGCTATTTTACCTGACAGTGTTAAAAGTAAAGGGGAATTTATCACCTTATGCTTATTACATGCATATAGGTGTACAGTCCTTTGAGCTTGTGTTTGTGTGTGTGTTTTCCTGCCACAAATGTAATATGTTATGGTCAGGCTGTTGGGAAGGCCAGTACAATTCTGCACCACCAGTCTGCCTGTGACCTGCAGCAATCCCAAAATTCTCTCTGTTTCTCATACATTCTCTTTACCAGTAGTTTTCAGAATAACCTCATCTAACTACATCAGTAAATGCTGATTAAATGCTAAAAGACTTGAAAATCCAGAGCATTTAAGAAACAGAATTGAAGCTGCTCAGAGCTACTGCTATTGTAACCTTATGTAAGTCCCTTTACGTGAGCAGCACAAAAAAGGAGAGAGCCGTGTGCACGATTACAGACCAGGCAGCCCGGTGCTCAGGCCAGGTTTAATGTGTACTTCGCTCTATCACTACACAGCAGAGAGTGGGAAGGGGAAAAAAAAGTCTCGGTCATTTGTTTCAGGATTTGGCAAGGCTGGTGCAAGAGAATCCAGAACTCCTAGTGGGCATTGGCACCACATTAAAGTGATGTATATACTACCGCTTTGCTCCTTTCTGAAGTGGCCATACTGGAACACACGCTCCCATATGTACGCCAATGTCTATACCTTCATCACCCTTCTATTACCCTATTCCCCTGTTTATATAGCGGCTCAATGCTGTACAACTTCATTACTATCTCGTTATCCAACCACTGCATTGTACTTCATTATAACTGCTTTAAAGCACCACCTCTTCTGTTATCCTACAACCTCCTTACTTATCCTACAGCTTTTATACTTCTGTTATTATACAGCATATTTACATCTATTATTCCTTAGCTTCTGTACTTCTTTCTACAGGTTCTTAACATTTCTACAACTTCAGCACCCACCAACTTACAGAGAGGGGCTTTTAAGTCACTGCATTGGAGTTTAAACAAAACTGGAGTTTTCATGGCTAGAATATCTAAGCTAGGATGTCTGGTTCTTTGAGTGTCCATGACAAAGACGGAGGAAAAAGATGAAGGAACAAAATAATGCAACAGACCGTGGGCACATGTGGAGGAACATCAACAGGTATTAAACGAGGAAATATCTGGCAGTTCTTAAGCAGATTCATACTCACCCCGGAGGCAGGGTAGGCCGTCCATCCCAGCTCTGCCGTCGCTGTGCGCGTGTCCATCAACGTCTCTGTAGAGGGGAGGGAAGAAAGAGATGCTGACATGGAAAAGAACATCTCTATCTGTCTGCAGAATTTCTGAAATTCTACAGCAGCATCTTCCGAAAACATCCATTCTGCAATTGCATCCACAATGGATCATCAAGTAGCCGATTTCAAGACCCGCGTTCCACCATGTGTCCATCTGATACAATTAGCAGTCCTGCATGGAACAAAAAGAGCTGGCAAAAAATCTATGAACGTTCAACATAATTTCATTCAATCCAACAAGTATTAACTTTTATTAGGCAAATATTAGCCAAAGTGTGGTCAGCACTGGACATCCTCTATTTCATCCACACAAACAATATGTCTAGTTGGATGATAATGGTATCCTTGAGGTCTTTCAATCAGGTTTTAGAACTTTGCACAGCACAGAGTCAGCCTTGCTAAGGGATTTTAATGATATTCTTATTGCATCTGATGGTGCCTTTGTGATCCTGATTTTGCTTCATTTAACTGCTGCTTTTGACACCATTGACCACATTTTATTAACTCGTTTATGTGATCTTGTGGGTATTTGTGGCTCAGCTTTGGAGTGGTTTAGGTCTTATTTAGCACATAGAATTTTTTCTGTGAGTTTTGATGGCTATGTCTCCTCTACTGTCCCCTTGTTGTGTCCCACAGGGTTCGATGTTAGGGCCTTTGCTTTTCTCCCTTATCTGTTTCCCCGGGATCCATTTTCAAACACCATATGGTCGCCTTTCATTGTTATGCAGCCAGCTTTATGTACCCTTAAAGCAAAAGGAGGGCTTTTCAATTACACATCTGCTAGCATGTTTACACGAGATTAAAACCTGGATGGCCTGAAACTTTTTAATTCTTAATGATTTGAAAAGAAAGGTGATGGTGTTTGGACCTAGTGGCCCCTACAAGTCTTCTCTGGTTGACTTAGGCCCTTTGACGTCATATGTTAGCCCTGTAGTCAAAAATGTAGGTTTTAAAATGGACAGTAATTTTAAATTGGTGCTGTGGTGAAGGCTAGCTTTTTTCATTTGAGGCGCTTGGAATAAGTAAGACCTTTGCTGTCTAGGCAGCAGTTTGAGACAGTAATCCATGCATTTATTACATCACGCCTGGATTACTGTAATGCGCTCTATGTAGGAGTTAGTCAGTCCTCTCTATCACATCTCCAGCTAGTTCAAAATGCCGCTGCTCGTGTTTTTACCGGAGCACAGAAAATGGAGCATATTACACCAATTTTGGCATCACTCCATTGGCCGCAAGTGCATTTTAGAGTTGATTTTTAAATTCTTCTATTGGTTTTTAAGTCATTACATGGTCTTGCCCTGTCTTATCTTTCTGAATTGCTCCACCCGTACACTCCTGTCCATTTGCTTAGATCAACTGCCCAGCTACTTCTTAATGTACAGAAGTCACAGAGAACATCCAGAGGGGACAGGGCCTTTTCTGTGGTCGCTCCAAAGTTGTGGAACAATCTGCCTCTGAACATTAGACAGGCTTCCTCACTCTCCTGTTTTGTAACTCGTCTTAAAACTCATTTCTATTCTTTAGCTTCTGACCCAGCATGACATGTTGATCATATCTGTTTGTATTCTTGTCGTTTTTATTTTTGTTTTTCTATTTTTTGATGTACAGCACTTTGTGTCAGCTCTGGCTGGTTTAAAGGGCTTTATAAATAAAGTTGTATTGCATTGTATTGTATTCCATTCCATAAAGAAACACACTAATACCTGTTGGCTGTCTTAGGAGGCCAAAAACTGTTATGTCTTAACATGAATTCAAAAAGCTATGGAACCAAAAAGATATGCAACGAACATAATGCCAATATAATACCAAAAACAACTACGGACAACCGTGAATAAGTTAAGTCATTGTTATGTCATACGGTTTAACATAATTAAAAAGTGCCTTACTGATAAGCAAGCACTAAGAGATAAAGAGCGCCGTGTGTTCTACAAGGAACACTCTACTCATTTACAGCAGCATTAAGGTGCAGCCTCACCTACTGTTAACACAGCCTCCTGGGAGAATCATCGTAAATAATTATCCCACTGTTTTCCCTTTAATCATGCTAATTACAGTTTATATA
>JABJVR010000037.1:7295809-7315238 GCA_025773905.1 Chitala chitala | reverse complement strand
CACACACCCAAATATACCCTCACTACATCATAAATCACACACACACACACTCTCACACACACACACACACACACACACACACACACACACACACATATACCCACACTCCAACAGACAGCACACACACACACACACACACACACACACACACACACAAACAGTGCACCAACAAATTACAACAACACACATATACACATAAACAAAAGTAATCCAACTAAACATATACACAGGCCGAGTTTACAGAGGTAACACACACACACACACACACACACACACACACAGACTCAGTAAGAACGCAAGGTCACGTTGTGCAAACGCCAGTGCACGCTGACACGCACACATACACGGCAAATTTCAGGCAGCCCTGTGACAGAAAACAAGAGAAGGCACAGCACACGGCAGCTGTGATAACTAATATTACCCCCCTGAGAGATGTCAGGGAACTCAATCTGTCCCAGCAAAAGCAGGCCAGTATGGAATACACAAAAGGCTGTAACAGCAGGCTCCCAAAATCACTGGAAAAGCAGAGCAGCTTCCTGAGGTCTATCTACGACTTCTGACATTTCATAAAGAATCGCTCAGCGTTGCTCACAGATGGGCCTGACAGCGGCTGACTTTAACAGGCATCAGGCTCACGAAGAGAAGCCAGCTGCCAGCATCATTTTTGGGAATTACAAGCTGTAACAAATTAACTCTTTATAGATTTTCCAGGAAATTTAATTTGTAATCTCAAAAAACAAAAAAAAAACTATCTGGCACAAAACTTAAAAGTGTTAACATGGGGCAATATTCTTGCAGCAGTATTGGCACAAACGCCCAGGAGCTTTTCACGCTCTGTAAGACACAGAGCACAAACCAGCGTGGACATGGCACCTGACGTCCATCCCACAACGCACGACTTCCTGTCAGTGGTGTGCTGCAAATGCAGGCACCTCCACCTGCAAGGTGAAGAGTAGGGGACGGGGAAGGGATCTACCTCTCCCTACATATTCATGTAATTTGACATAGAAATGTCCTCAACCTTTACTCAGTGCTGCTTGTGACATGTGGACAGAGGAAAACCACCATAATATTAGCAGTATCTCCTGTCACAGTGCTGATGAATCATCTCAAGTATTAAGAAAAAAAAATGTAGAGTTCCCTTAATTATTCCTTTCGATTTTGGATTAATGATTTTGTGCGGCTCCGGAATATTTGGGGTATTTCACTGTCTGATAGAGTTGTCAAATATGGCTGTTACCATGGCATCATTGAAAAGGCCCATCAGGGAAAGTGGGCAGATGACATAGGGTTCTTTTGACAGTGGAGAGTGCAATGAAGGACTTTGTTTGACTGGTTACATTGCCTCCTGGTTTCTATATTACCTCAAAACTGTGGAATTTCACCAATGTTGGTGTGCGTGCAACACTTGGACCCTCCCATAATTGGAACCCCCCCCCTCAAGATTTCTGAAGTGCCCCCCCCATACACTAGAACATTTTGTAATACAAACCAGGGTAGAAACAAGGTAAAACAGCAGCGCAGAAAATGTGAAGAAGATGACACATATCCTGCATAAACACAGCTGAGCTCTGCAGAACACCACTATTCACCACTAGGTTATAGCTTAAATAAGAAAAAATAATACAATTTTTGTTAAAGAAAAATTCACTGAGGATCAGTGACCACAAAAGCAGCAAAGAACCCAGGTTAGACATGGTAACAGTTCTGTGATGATGGCAGCCTTTCTGGGCCCTCAGTGTAAGCACACAAAAATACAGTCCCATCTCAGACACCATCCTGGCTCAGCCTTCTCCCATGTCAGATCCTGTCCCCTCTCAGATCCTGTCCTCTCTCAGACCCTGTGCCCTCTCAGATCCTGTCTTTTCTCAGACCCTGTGCCCTCTCAGATCCTGTCCTCTCTTAGACCCTGTGCCCTCTCAGATCCTGTCCTCTCTCAGACCCTGTGCCCTCTCAGATCCTGTCCTCTCTCAGACCCTGTGCCCTCTCAGACCCTGTGCCCTCTCAGATCCTGTCCTCTCTCAGACCCTGTGCCCTCTCAGATCCTGTCCTCTCTCAGACACTCTACTTTTCTCAGTCTGTCTCACTGTTGAAAAAGAGAGGTCTGGTGTATAAGAGCAGCCCTAGCTATCCCAGAACACCAGTTCCGCTGTTGAAAATGACCATCTTTCCCAAGCTTATTAACGTAGCAAACATCCACCGGTCCACATTTCAGTGGCGGACATCCAGCTCTTTAAGGGCTCAAGAGAAGCCAGGACCGGCCGCTGGGGCAGAGCTGATTGGAGAGTAATGAGCGCTGTTTCCCCGCTGGGCGTCACTCTGAGCTCCAGCCCTCAGCCGCATCCCCTCCGCAAACGCAGACCTCTCTGCCCACGACAGGTCAGCCTCAGATGACACAAAATCTGTCTGCAACCACAATGACCCCCGAGGGGTGAGTCCACGAGATGAAAACACATAAAACTCTCAGGCGCTTGTGTGAAATGGCAATTACCAATTTGTACAGGAATCTGGACACTAGCAGCATGAGTCATTTCCTCAGTACGCTAAGCTGAAGTAACTGTCCTCTTTCCTTCCCAGACCCTGAAGAGCACGAGCACGTCTGAGCAGGGTGGTATGACAACATGCAATCTTTTTTAATACCAGTACAGACCCTGAGGAGCCAAAGCACTGGGAATATCACGATGACTGATTGCTAATATGTATTTTACAATTATAGGTTACACTCATAAAGAAGCGCTGTTTGATTAACACTGGGCATAATTATGAATGTTTGCCTGCATGCCAAGGCAATTACTGCTAATCATGTTAACAGCTTAGTAGGCAAATAAGTTGTGGATAATTGCCTTATCTTGTGTTTGTCTTTCACACAACTGTCACATGACTGTAGACTGTATTATTCAACCCACTGTGCAAAAAAGAAATACTGGCACTTTTTAACACCCAAATCATCTATAATTATAATCAGCCTGTTTCAAGCCAATAAAAATACATTTAAATCAGATCCATGAAAAACACTGCCCTTTACATGAATCTGAACAAAAAAAACTTTGCAAAGCTAATCTGTCAAAGCCTGTTTGTTTTGGTAATGTCCCTTGCTTTGTTTGTTACTTTATACATTTCTTTTCTGTTTCCAACAGAAAAGAAATGTATAAAGTGCTGTTCCTGTGTGTCAGGCCGCAGACCAGGACTCTCCCTCGTTGGACTTTCATCCAGTTGTTTAATGTCACGTTCTTGTTAAGATCATTTTAAAACAAGCTGAAGATAGAAAAGGCAAAAACAAGATGTTCAACAATAAAGGTAAAATGACAAGAAGCAGAAAGAAGTTCAGATTTACACTGTTGTAATAGGATGTTATGCAGCCCTTTAAATGTTAAATGTTTTCCATGAAGGACAAATAAAGATTTTAAAGTCATTTAGAGAGCTATTTCCAAAGTGCCTGGGCTAGCAGCTTAAATTTATTTTGTTTTATTTTCTTGCTTTAATGTCTCGGGTGTTACTGTTGCCTGACCACAAATGGTTGAAAATAAACATGGTAACATTGCCACACTGCGGACCACAAGAATGGCGACTCTTCCTCCCTCCTGCTTTCCTCCTCTGACCCAGTTTCCTTCCCCCGCCAATGGGCTTGCCCACACCTTGTCCCGGGTGCCATGCCCAGCCTCTTGCCACACGTGGCAGGAGGCTTCAGATGACACCCTGAGTGTTGGGGAAGGTTACCATGGTGACGAGAGGAGGGATGTACTGCAGCGTGAAACCTCACGGTCCGTTTGGGCCCTGGGCCAATCCTTTGCACATAAAGCCCTCTCACAAGAATGTGCAGAACTGACCCACCTCTGACTGCATAGACCAGAGCATATGTAAAAGCACATGGCAGCTGTCAGTACGTACACATTTATATCTGATTACCTGCGCACCTGACCTGTAAGGTGCACACGGTTCTGACACTGGCTGGAAAACCAGACACTTGCCTGTGGTGCTGTTGACGAGGGCATCCACAAACTGAAACCGGACGGTACTGTTCACTGGGCTACGTTGCCGTGATGACACCTTACTCAAGGCCCAGGACTGAGCTCAGATTCAAATCAGGCTCGTGTGTCGTCTGTCGTTCAAGTCCCCCCACGTCCTTGCAGAAACTCTGTCAGGGGGTTAACAGGTGGAGTTTGGGGAGGTGGGTGAGCATGGGGTGCAAACTTGCAAAGTTGCTTGCCTGGAATGTGCACCCATCTCTCCATCAGCATTCCTGTAATTAAGACAGCAGCTCTGCTACAACAAAACTCTCCAAGATAAACAATTCCAGGGATGCCGGGGTATAATGATGACCTGATGGTGGGCAGGAAAGAGGGGGCGAGATGGGACAGGAGAGTGGGGGTCCGGGACAGGCCAGCAAGGGGCTGTAGCGTCCAGCAGGGTCGTGGTCTAACGTTACTCACTCAGTCTTCAGCTGAAGCTCCAGATGTCTTACTGAGGCACCTGGGCTAATGAGCCTCAGTGCCATGGGTCTGTCAGGAGCTCAGGGCACAACCGGGGCCACCAACATGCTTCCAACAGTGCACTGCCCACAGGTCAGGCCCGGATCACGCTGTCCCCAGCGCTCGTGGGGAAATGTCCCCCTAGTGACAGCACCACAGCTGGATGATGGTGGACCTGCATGTTTCTTCATCATCCACCGGCACCATCAACAGCAGCTTTTGGTGGACATTTTGTTGCTCTCTCATCATTTTTTGCGATTAAAAAGGACACAGGAAAACTGTGGTACTCTTCAAATATACCTTTAATGGGTCCATACATTTTTCCATTCATTATTTTATTCTAGCATGTTGTATATTTTCATATTTAAACTGTAATATGTCCTTATTCATTCATTCTTTATAATTCACAAAACAGGCCTGCATTATCTATCTGTTTTTGCAAGATTCTTTCTTCCTGCAATGTTGTAAGTGTAGAGAAATACAGTGAACTGGTGCTTCAACCTCTGATAAATCCCCAGGCATGCAGTTGATTAATGTACGTGGAACTTAACTGCCCAAGTTCAGTTCTGGAGGTCCACAGTAACTGTATATGCTGACAGGCTTGTGATAATTGCACCAGTGTTCCTTTATGCATTTGACCATTTGAACATGTTCCAGTATAAGCAGTATTGTACCATTTCATTTTAGCTACACAGTATGCCTGAACTATTGATCTGCTTCAGATTTTACACTGAACCATGGGTAACTAGCATAACAGCACACAGCACACCAGTCAATATCCTCTATGTCCTGTCTCCTCTGGTCCTAGAGAGAGATCAGCTATCCAGCAGGAGAACTGAGAGTTCAGAGGGCCTGCCAGAATGTGTATTGAGAACACTGCATCAACACACGTGCAGGCTGAGGCTGCCGTACTGCATGTGTGTCTGTGCTCAACACAGACATGGTGCTCACTGGAAGTCTAGGAGCATCTGTTCACCTGACATAACCTGCAGCGATGAAGAAAAACCACCCCTAAGGTCTACTGTAGGGTTTGTCAGCTCAGCTCTCAAAGCAGTTCAGCTCCTTCAATGAAATGTTGATGAATACAAGCCTCCTGGTGTTACTCAACTGACAATCTATTCTCCACAACCTTCAGAGACCTTCCTATTCACACCAAAGATTACACAGCAGCTCATCTTCGTGGCACATCCGGTCAATGCTTTTCATTAGCAAGTTACACAAAGCAGCCAATGGGCCACGGGCGTCATCCGTTGTAAGAGTCAACCGCAGCACCCTCACACCAGCGAGTGATCACATCCTAATCAGCTGCGCTTTCCGGGTGATTCCCAGGAGCGGGGGGGCGGTGAGAGACAATGACAAAAAGTGCAGATGTGAAAGCCGGACATAGTGGCCTTTAAAATGTTTCACGTGTTTCACAGAGGCGAGCGCTCACGCGATGGAAGCGGTGAGAACATGGGGATTAATCAGAAAGAGATGCTTTGAGTCTGAGTACAGCCAGTGTGGCCTTTCCACTGATGTAATGCTCTGACTAATTCCCTGGTCAGTCTGGGGCAGATGTGAGCATGCTCAGTGCACCGAGTGTGTGAACACAACAGCAGTGTCGCTGCCAAGAGCCAGCCACACCCTCTCACCTTCCTTGGACCACACCTCTCTTTATTTGGTGACCTCATTCTGCAGGCCCAGCAACCCCTCCCCCCTGCACTGTGTTAGCCACACCCACATTCACCTTCCTTTCTCTCAATACTTTCTGTTCACGACAGGTTTTAGCAATATGGTCCAAATGTCTCACTGGAATATTAAACACTCCACTTAACCTGGCACGCACGCACACACGCTCACCAAAATACGCAGCTCTTAGACTAAACTTCTCACGAATCACATTCTCACTAAGTCAGCTCATTTGGAACAAACAGGATTTCTTCCCTGTGTGATGTTAGCTGTTGTTCCGCAAGATGGACAAAACGATAAGCTGCCAGATCACACGTGCACAACGACAAACAGAAAGCTGCGCTGCCGGCACTGACGCTGAAGCTGAGCTATATAGCACCCAGGTGAGCATCCCTCAGCAGGTAGCCACGAAAACCCCCAAAGTTCACTCACCAACAAGAGCTCAAGGCAAAAACAAGAGTCAAGCAGCCTCTGGAAACACGTTATACAACAGAATGTCTCCTCGTCATGAAACGGGGGGGTTATTATGTCGCCCTGAGGGATGGATTGGGGGGTTTGAGGAAAAAAATTCTCCCCACAGTATAAGCTGACTCCCAAGGCAAACAGCCTGCTGGTGTAAAGGGGCAGTGTTGTCTTTCGGGGTTTTTGTGACACCGGAGCGCGGCCTTTCTGCACAGGGCCCGAGCACCAGGCGCCGAGCCCATAACCCACGATGGTGCTTTGCCTTGGTCCGCCTGCTCCCACCGCACCTCCAGCTGCACGGAGACGTGGGAAGGACAATGAACTCAGCCCTCGAAGTCTGTGGGGGGCTGCTTTCATTTCCCCAGAGCTGCACAACATCTTTAAACCAAATATTGTAATTAATTAAGCATCTTAAGGCAGCCATCCCAGCAGCCTGACTCTAACAGGCTTCCCACGGGGCTTCTCTGAGCACAACTTGCAACGCCCCTCCTAGCGCTTGCAACCCGCCTCTCTGACGAAAACAGGCTGACGGCCGTCTGTCGTTCTTCCTTTTTTAACAGCTAAACATGGTGCTGGCAGCTGGCCTGTTTAACTAACAAACTTGTTATTCCTCTTTACCAACCCAAGAATAAAGGCCTTGGAGAGTGTTATACTGGAGACCACCCAAACCTTCATTAACAAAGGTTTCACAACCTGAACATCGCAATTTTCTAAATCAAAAATGGGAACTATTTTACACCAAGCTGCCAAAAAGACAACACTTATGTATTTTTGGTTTTGGACAGTTTCATTTAAATTTCTATTGAATTACAGTTATTTTCCTCACTAATGTACAATACTGCTTATATGCGAGATCCCAGAGTAAAAGGAAAACAGCTTGGCTAACAATACTGTCTTAATAGTTTCCTGGCAGCAGTTCGTCCTTTGTGACTGCAACAGTTCACACCAGCTGGATGCTACCGCCCCTGCCCTCGGGAGCCTGTGGCCTCCTCATCCCATGCTGGCCTAGTAGCCAATGGGGCCAGGTGCAAAGGTAGCCAAAGTCAACTCCAGGAGGGGTCCTGTCACAAAAAATGAGAGCCTCATTGGCTGCTGGCATTAAAGCCAAACAACCGCTACAAAAAAAAATGAAGCGCAGAGGTCCCACCCATCATAAATCCACAATTATTGACTAGCCAGGGCCAGGAGTCTGTGGATGACCGGGGAAAAGGACAGGGGGGCTGTGCGTGTGGCGGGGCTTTCGGGGTTGTGTAAGGGTTACATCAAGGCTCTGTGTCAAGACCCTGTTTGCACTCCGTGAAGAAATGGCACATTCTAGAGAACAGCCAGGCTCTTACAGTGTCCACACAGCTCTACACACAAACTGGCAACCTGTCCAATAGCAGGATGTAAAATCCCAGGGATGACACCTATCATGGCCTAAATAACAGTGGATGTCTGACTCTTTGGTGAATCCATTACTTTGAGCTCATGTATTCTGAGCTGCATTTTGCGTTTTCTGAGACTGCAAGACTGACCACAATGAGCTTTGAAAATAAACAAAAGAATGAATGAATAATTCCACCAGAAGGGATGCACCTTAAAATTAAAAAGGAATGTCCTTAGATAAAAGGGCTCTAATTAACGCATCATGAAAATACACAATATTAATTCCATGGTGGTCTCTTATTTAAACAACTTGAAGACTTTGATAAAATCTCAAAGTTCTGGACAATAAAGGCCTGAGATGAAGCACAAAAGGCATCACACAGAATGTAAAACCTCCCTGACACCTTGACAAGCTCTCTTATGTTACCCTTAAGCTACACCTTTACAAAATGTAACAAGCACTCCTGAAAGTCAGGAGCTACACAGTGGCTGGGAGTACAGACCTGTTAATATCAGCAAGAGTTTTCATAACCATAAATATTTCAAATGCACACAGGGCCTCTATACGTTAACCAAATACATTAATAATTGGCACACAGTATACACTATGAATAAGTTGTACATAAAACAGAAATTACTCTGTCAAATACATGGGACCTTACAAAATGTCTACATATGTGTCATTTCCCAAGAGATTTTTAGTGACCAACATTGCTTTTAAGTAGTTTACAGATGTGTGTGGGTGGTCTTAATTTACTTCAACAACCATCTGAAGATGGCAGCAAGGTGGCATTCCCTGCCTACGGTGTATCCCAGAAGGCCGCCCCACTGTCTGAGCCCAGCCTTACCCTGGAGGGCACTCCTGTGGTTGACAAAGAGGTACTCCAGCTCAAAGCTGTAGGAGCGAATGTACTGCAGGGCATCCCGTCGCACCGCTGCCTGGTAGCTGTCCTCCATGCGGCGGGTACAACAGGTTGGGCCTTGGTGCTTACAGATCTGCAGGTCCACATCTGGGAAGGGGTAGGGGATGGGTAGCAAAGACAAGCACGACATTACTGACTCAAATCTGCACACACACACACACACACACACACACACACACACACACACACACACACACACACAAAGCATGGGCCCAAAGGATGGGCACAGTCACACTCTTTCTCCCCTCCCCAGGTGACAGCAGCACTTTGTTTCATCACTCACTTGTCCCAAGTCACAATATGTCAGCCACACAAGACAGCAAGCGTCAGCGCAGGTCCAAAATAAAACGCTAAGTTCACACATTCTCGGATCTCGCATCCCATCATCGTTCACCATGGGACTGTTCCCGATATCAGCCCCTCCCACAATAAGTTGGTTGGCTGTTAAAGCCCAAGAGTATGAGGCTGATGCCTCACCCGCCACCTCTGCTTTCATTAGGAAACATGAACCAGGCCAGCTGTGAAACCCGAACTAAGTGTCGATCTGTCAAACCCCTGCAGCCCATGCAGGCGTCCCCGTCCAATCCTGCTGCAGAAACACAATAGGATGCGTCGGTTCGTCAAGGTCCGAGTGGCTTGCTGCTGACGCTTAATTAGCCGGCGAAGTTGCACTGGAGCACCAGCTGCACTCATCTCTTTCCAGTGAGGTCATGGCTGACTTCTGTCCCCAGCCCTCTCCTCCCTCCGCTGGCTGCCATCTCCCACGTGAAATTAATACGTGGAGACTCCAGGAATTCAATTCGGGCCCCTCGACCTGCGGAGTTTCAGAAATAGACCTTGGCAGGACCGCGTCGCAGGCATGGGCAACGGGCTGCGTGTGCGGCCACCGTAGTCCATCACCTAGAGAGGTGCCGCGTGGTCACACGCAAACACGACACTACTCATTTTACAGCTAACTTTAACACTGGAACTAACAAGGATCACGATAGACAAACTAGAATATCAGACCCTGGCCATCCACTTTAAATCTCAGAGTGAATATAAATATAAATAGAGATATTAAATAGAATATAGGAGCGGAAATAGAAGCATGCAAAGGAAACATCAAGTCCTACAATTCATCAGCTAAAATTAGGAGGTTCAGTGGCTGGGCAAAAATGTAAAAAGTTCTCAATTAGAAGCATTAGAAACTATTTTAGGTAAATCTAAATTTTCACATAAGGGGGAAATGAACAGACGGTTTCAGGTAATATCTAGTGATGGAAGGACACAAAACAGGTGTCTGACTCACCCAGATAGCAATCCGCTTAAGAAAGTGGCTGACCAGGTGACAGTCGCTTGTGTCAGCCACAGTGTCACCTCAAATAGACTTCTGATGATTAGCAAATACTCAACTAAATCATAAGGGAGTACTGAGCTACAGGGTAGGTGCAGAACATGACACTGCCTATGTGTTGGCCACCTGACCTGCTTAAACAGAGAGGATATCCTTAACTGTCCTCAGGCGACAGGCTGGTTTCATCACCAGTCGGCACACTGTCAAAGGAATACCGGCGTACGTAGTCACCTCCGTACTCCGCACTGACATCTTTGTCAGCAAGAACCCATCAGCCGTCTCACTACAGCTGAGGTCAGTCAGTGCCACTGCATATTACCTAAGCAGCTTCACAATAAATTTACAGCTTGATTTGAGAAGTGTTAATCAAAATGATTTAATCATACCATAAACATTGTTTTGTCCCAGGACAGCAATTTTGTCTGGTTTTCATTTTCTGCAAGCGTAAAACACTTTGAGAGAGAGATGAAAAAAGAAAAAAAAAACCTTAACCTCCGCAGTTCTTTGCCTCTGCTTATTCCAGCCGAGGCAGGAAGCACCCTCGGCTTTGATGCTGTCCCGTCGTCAGAAGTTGCCGGATGTTTAGTCGGCTTTGAGCTGCAAGCCTTGAGAGAGGCTCGATGGGGGAAAAAAAAAAAAACACGGCTCCTGCAAATTCTCCTGCATACCTGGACTTTCTGGACAGCCATCAGTCGGGCCTGGAATGCTTGCCTTGTTTTGACAGCCCGTCTAAAGGCAGTCACAGAGCACAAAGCTTAGCTCGGGAGATGCAGACAAGGAGAGCTGGGGGTGGCAGGGATGTGGAGCAAAATGCTGAAGCCCAATGGTTTCTTGTAGGGTCCAGGGGGGCAGCAGGGCCATGCACTTGGTACCAAGGCGTAACATAGCAATAACATTCTGAAAATTAACCTTGTCAGTGTTATTATTACAGTATTTACTCACTAAGTGTGAAATCAGGAACCGCGCAACGTATTGAATGTTTACAGCTCTTAGAGTTAAACGATGTCAGCCTGAGTTCGTTCGCTTTAACACTAACGTTTCTTTTCATTTAAACGTATGTTGTTTGGCCAGTCATAATGTGATGCTGAACGCAAGTCGTAATCCAAGCTTCCATCAGGATCGTGATGACATAGTGGTGGGTTTCCCAATGCAGTCCTCTGGGCCTCCTCCAGTTTTTTTTTTTTTTTTCAGCTAAGCTCCAAAATTCTTGGGTTTGATTGAGCTGTTAATTGGTTGCAGGGACTGTCTGTGTCTGAATACCGACAGACGCTGGCTGTAAACACTGCAAAACAAAATGTGACTTGTGTGTGTTTGTCTGTGAGAAGAAACTGTGTTTTAAAAGAATGTTTTCATGTGGGCCTCAAAATAGTAATATAAACATACCCCCAATGCAGAGATTTAGTGAAAGTAAACTGATGCCTGATGACATTGGAGCAATATGAGCGTTTTATAAATAGTTTCAAAATGTGACTACAAAATTTAACACTTACCCACTGCAAGATGGTGTGTTATTTACTGAAATGTCAAAAAGAATATAAAAACAATGAAGAATGATCCCAACTCCATCTAAAGTCAATTGTAAAATCAAACATTTTTTAAACAATGAGGAAAAACTGTTTGAATATTGTGACTCACCATTTCTTTTAAGTAGAATTAAAAGGCTATAGCCCACATGTACTAGGCTATGTGCTTTGTACACTAATACATTAAACACATATTATACAATCTGACATTTGATGAGTAACCATGTTGTTTTGACATTACACAGTATATTACCGCAGTTTAATATCTTAAACAATGACATTGATAGGGGTCTGATGCCCTTGACAGAACAGTAATTATTTGGCAGGCGTTATTTCTGACATGATCACAAATGGATCCAATCACGATTAACTCCTTCTCTCTCGGACACTGCTCCTTTAAAGATCCCTCATTAAATTGTGTTCAGGCGTCCTGCACTATCCCCATCAGCTGTAAATATCACTGAAAACACAAAAGAAGCCATCAGTGCTGTACACATGAATGGCTGAATCCCACTGCTGTTACCAGTTTAATTGTATCACTTGTTCCATTTAGACCAGGGGTCTCAAACTACTGGCCCGCAAATGGTTTAAATTGGGTCCCTGTCATGTTTATAATTTACTATTAACCAAAAATTTTGTTTACTTGTTTCCTTTTCTCCGTTATACCTGTAAAAGTGTAGCGTTTTTCTATGTGTCATTTTAATCACCAAGTAGGAACTTGAACTACACAAGCTAGCTCCAAACCTTATTGGGAACTCCAACAGCCAGCATCTTCATACAGCAGTACATATCTTTACTTCCCCAGCTACTTCATACAGCAGTACATGCGTTTACTTCCCCAGCTACTTCATACAGCAGTACATAGGTTTAGTTCCTAAGCTACTTCTCACAGAAGGTTTAGCTGCTTGATTGGACAATGTCAAGCACCCCACAAAAGAGAAAACCACCTGTCCAGTGGCCCCCAGGTAATTTGAGTTGACACCCCTGCTCTAGAAGCTTTAAAATCTGTAAAAAGTAATGACAAAGGTGCTGCCAAGAAAAGTAAAAAACACACCATAAAACACAGTACTACAAAGGTCATCATCACAACAGGGGCAGCAGAGGTAACCATTGACATTTTGTGATTATGTTCTGGTTACCCTTATAACAAACATTTCATATCTCAGTTTTGTACTGCTAATAGTCTTTAACATGTCCAGAGCACCACTCTCAACATACTGCTGACACCTGATATAAAAATCACTTATATATGATTGTGTTTCATGGACATACTTTTTTCAATGATTTTATACATTTTTCCTTTGGATCAACAGGGAGACAACCTTTGGCTTCTGATAAACAAAATCCCTCGTGCAATAATAAGCACCACCTCCCTAAACAGAACCCAACTGAACATACAACTTCAGCAAAGAAAATTCTAAAAGATTACATATGGCTGTGATGTGCTACTGTGAGACAAGATTCCAAAGTGACCCTGTCTTCAAGTTAAACGCAGTAATATGCAGTAATAAGACACATACCAAACCAAGAGTAAAAACAAAACTGTCTCATGAATCTTCTTCAGTTTTTAATATTCTCCTACAGTGGAGTCCAACGCAGGTCCTTGGCCTACACTTTTGGAAACACTAAACTGTGAGCCTCCTTCTCTTGGAATCATGAATCTACACCAAATGAGCTGTCTCTCATCCGACCGAAACCCTCAAGACCCATCGCCGCAGCAAACCAGGGCCATTTGACAAACACAGATTCAGAGGTTCAGAAATCAAGAGCTGTTTAACTTGGCAACTGATCTGAAAACTCACTGCAGTGTAACCCCTTCAACCCATCTTCTTAAATTCCTATTTGAAGAGTCAGGGGGGCAGGAGGACAGCAAATCTACTAAAGGAAGCATTTTCTATATATCTTAAAGAGCAGTTGTCAAGCCTGAAGCATGACCTTCAAAGTTAGCTTAGCACCAGTCAGCAAGTGTAGGCATAGCCAGCAGCATCTACACTGTGGTGGAGCCACCATTTACCAAGAGAGGGGGCTTTTTCACTTCCAGGTCACTGGGCAGGCTGATGTTATTGACAGAAATGTGGTCACATGCTCTTTCCATGTCTGGAGTCGTTGTATTCGTTGTCTATGTTTTACCCCTCTGTGTCTTCTTACAAAAGAGAGAAGTCAATAGCAGAGCTAACTAGCTACCTTGACAACACCAAGTTGTATCTGTGCATGAGCATAAACAAGTCAGAAGGGCTGAATAAGGCTCTCAGTTTAAGCACTAATATGGAGTGCATGGCTCCTGAGACAACCACAGGGCCCCTGATCCAGGAGGCTACCTGTTGCCGGGACAGCAAAATAAAAAAAAAACATCACAAACACATGATGCCAAGAAACAGCATCTGCCACTCTCACCTTTCTAACAAGACAGCCATCCTACAGCCAATCAGATTACGCAAGCATGTCTTGTCTGCATGAAAATTAATTATAATGCTCTGCATCTGAAAGTTGAATTTTGCTCTGATCTGGGAGACATGAACTACTTTGACATTTTTGCAGCACTGGCTGGCTCACCCTGTTCTAGAAACGGAACACCCCTTCCTTAGACTGAGGGGAAAATAACTGGAACTTTAGGTCTCTTAGTGTTTTGACTAAGCAGCAAATACACATCTCACTCTATATTTACAGTGGAAGGTAATACACTGAAGAGTCAGGCTTCTCTGTTTATTATGGCAATCAAAACTGAAACAAATCTATTTCGTGTTACCACATGTAATGACAGATTTCCAATCCACAAAAAGAACGGCAGAACACATAGATCTGCAAGGCTTCATAAAAAAACCTCCTCTCGTTGTATGAAAGCTGACAGCAACAGCAAGGTTTGAGCTGAGAGCTGTCTCTACAAGGCCGTGTTTGACCCCCTGACCCTGCATGCTGCAAGGATGCGGCTGCCATGCTGCTGGAAGCGTTTTCCACCTCCTTAAGTAAATCTGATGTGCTTCTCCAGCACACATATTCTCTGCCACCACTGTTCTTTAGAGAGGCCCCCCACCCAGTGGAACACAGGGCTAAATGCCACAGAAACCATGGGCATGAGGGCCCCAAAGTCAGGACTTTCTTCTGCCCACAGCCTCTCTGTGGAATTTCACTGATGCAGTTCCATTTCCTACACTGCACCACGGCTCACTTCACAACTTGCCCTGTCAGTGCTGTTTTCTGGCCCCTGTATTGGCTATCTACTCAGAATGCCATGCACAGAACTGCTACTTACAAGACTACAGTAAGCCACCCTTCTTCCCTGCTCTACCAACTCCCTCTAGCACCGATTACCCACTAAGAACACAATATAATGTTGCTGTTCATAAATTAACCTGACTGCTATTTTTAATTAAACGACTGGCTCCCTCTTATCAATGCATATGTAGTATTTTCGTTTTTAAGTGCCATTTCAACGACTTCAAATATGTTCCACGGCAGAAGTGAAGGACTCTGTATGATGGCACATGATTGACAACACAGACGCTTTACACGTGCGTACTTAAGTGACCTCCATCCAGCCTTTAAACAGTTCTCATTCATACAATAACCCTGATGAAATTACAAATGTGCCAACTTGTCTCTATGCCTGAACTAAAATGGATACATCAGTTAGTCACGATGTACCCTCGGACAACATACATTCTACTGAAAACGAGACAAGTTGCGATAGTCGCTGCATACTGACCTGTTGCGGGTGTTTCGGGTACCAGTTTTAAAGAGCCGATCTGGCGCAGCTGGAAAGCCGTTTTCACTTCATGGCAACTGTGTGATTTGACACAAGGAACTTCAACCAGCAGCGCAACTGCGGTCAAAAGCCACCAAAAGTTGACGCGTGCTGATATTCCCCGAGACATTGTAGCATCTCAATCCAATGTTATCCAGACTGTAATATTACGACAATGAACACAGTTCGACGAGTTAAAAATGCAAATAATGCCACAATACTTGATGCTACTTTAATAATCACGGCGCACAAGCAAAATCGTGCCTCCGAGGACTTTCACATACTTGTAAAAGTTAAAGTGAAAGAAATTGATAATTCTGTTATGCAAAACCGAGAAGACGGTGTGAGGCACCTAAGCTGCTCCTCTCCCGGCTTCTGCTGTTCTGCATGACTCCGCGTGTTCGCTTCATTCTCAGGAGCTGTGGAGCCTGCGATCCAGCAGCCCCCCCCCCCCCCACGTTTCCGTCACACAACTCAAAATAAGAGACAAATAGGCTCATCAAGTAGCAGTCCCTTTCAGTTTCTTTGCTATTAACACGAAACGCTGACTCCCAAACCTATTCCTTAATCATATTACAGAAGCGACACCGCAGCAGATTCATACAGCGCTTCCCGTATAAGCGACAAAATTCGATTTTAAAAACTGCTGTGCTTAGCTTCGCTGCCAGCATGAACAGTTACTAAGTTTCTAAATGGTGCACAATTCCACTAATGTGTTGTGATATACCTGGCTATGAAACAAGTTAAACAGGCGAAGGATTGTCAAAGAAGTAATTTATCTTGTTTTTTTATTTCATCCATTTCCAATAATTTATTCACATTTACATACAGGAAAAACATGGATAGATTTTTAAATGAAAACGTGGTTTTAATAAAACATGCATAACGGAATTGGTTAAAAAATATTAGTAAGAGTGCTTTGAAATTATTGACGTATTGCATTCATGTGTAGCGGAATAACAAATCTGGTGTCTAGTAAGCAGAACGTGACAATCAGATTTTGACGGACAGGCAGTCGTTGTCACACTACAAATTGGTGGAAACAAATTGTTCTGTTAGTCATTTGCTGTTTTATCGTTCTCTGACTTTTGGAGACAAAATAATATGTAAGGGAAGAGGAGCAAGTCTATTATTAACCTTATTAAAAATTATAAAATCTCTTAAAAAAAAAATACGACTAGTGCGCCGTCTACGTGTTAGCTGAGCACATTATACAAATTTAAACCGAATATCTTCAAGTTATGACATGTGATTATTTTCCACTAAGCGGCTGTATAACGCACAACAGTGAAAAGTAAGCCCCGTGTAGAAAGGTTAGTGTTGGTGAGTGATCCCGACACATGCTTACTTCATGTCACACTGAATGGTATGTTGGCTACATAAACACACCTTCCTGACACAACTAACAATCCCTAAGCAGTGTGTGTGTGTAGTGAGACAAAAATTACTCTGAAACTACACTACTATGGAGTTGAAGGCTTCTACCGTCAGCAAAGCTAAGGTATTCCTCACTATCAGAAACATATTTACATTATCACAACCCTCTATGCCTGAACTAAAATGGATACATCAACAAATCACACAGAGTTTGTGCAGCTTGCTGTAGAATTACTGTGTGATTATCTTCTCCCGTGTCTCCCTAAAGGCCATTTCAACTCTCTTAAGAAATTACAGAATGCACCTCTGTAGTGTGTGCATTAGTCCCGATTATCTTCCAAATGAACAAAAAAAAAAAAAAAGATACTTATTCTGTGCATGAAAACACAATGTACTTCGTCAGCTGTTCACGCAGAATTGTGGAAGCCTTTTGCTTACAGGAACAAGCAAAAGCACAAAGCATGCTTGATTTAATAACACAACTTTTTTTTCAGGATTTTTTGTAACTGTTTGTATAAAACTACCTATTTTAAGAGCAGAGCAATAGGACACTCCAATTACCTGACGGTCATCTGCTAATATTTTGTACCAAGTACATACGATTTCAGTTATAAACACATTTTTATTTTTTTACCAGGACAACAATTACGCAAGTGCGTCGAGTGATCTGTCACTCTATTATAATCAAAGAGTTAACCAACAACTGACTAATGAATCTCAGATTAAAAAAAAAAAAAAAAACAGCAGCTCGCAGCAGGTCCAGGCGCAGCATGACACGATGACAGCACCACTCTGTCGGGTTAGTGCGCCCTCTTCTGGGCAATTCGTACTCACTGTGCAGATTTATTTAGCCTCAAAAATACGGAAATATTCATACCTATGAGTTATTGGCACAAAATGTAACCATACAGACTACAAGCCTTCAGAAACTTATATAAAGTTTTTGTTCACATCCCAGTTTATATCTAAATGCAGTTTTCAACTATATACAAGGAATACAATATAATTAATGATGACGTTGCCCTTCTCCGCCTCTTGGTGAGTCCATGTGCCAGATCTCTTCACATTTTCCGATCCTGTACCACCTCTTTTAATTGTTGAATTCTCTGGGTGTTGGCGGCTTTGAGTGTCTAACCATGCTTATTTTGGCGGCCTGGATTCCTTTTGCTGCTGCCAATTCCCAGCCATGTAAACTTGTTTATACATTCATACATTTTACATGCCAGTGACCGAGGAATATAGAGAAAGGCCTGTGACAACTTACCCTGTAAAAACCTGGCAAGAGTTTTTATGGAAAGCCTCTGAAACGATTGTTCGTGTTCGGTACTCTCTTAACATGCAGAATAAATACTGTCAACTCAAGTTGCTTTATATCGTTACAGTGTAAAATTTAGCGTTTGAAACAAAGTAAAACAAGTGGCCCGTACGGGGATCGAACCCGCGACCTTGGCGTTATTAGCACCACGCTCTAACCAACTGAGCTAACCGGCCAATCCTCTTTAATGTGGTTTGAAAAAGAGGTCTGTATAGTTACGAAACAATACATGGATTTAATTTTTTTCCACCGGGACTTCGTGATGCAAGGGTCTAACACGAAATCAAAAGAATACGTGTTAAAATAACATCGAAACCAAACGTTTCCCATTGTTTATGTCTTTCCATGCAAGTATATGTTCATACTTTCAATTGTTTTAAATGAACGGGGTCCGGTACAAAAATCACAATAATAATATAAAACAGTAGAAAGTGGAAAAGTAAAAGTAGGGCTCGTCCGGGATTTGAACCCGGGACCTCTCGCACCCTAAGCGAGAATCATACCCCTAGACCAACGAGCCGCGGCATATGCGCTTTTCCTGTAGTATAGTACTCGTACATTTCGAAAGCAAATGTATGAAGTACGTCAGATTTTTTTAGCCTCCTTTTACTCCATTGTTGCAAGGCTGTTTGTTTGTACATGTTTTTCTTGGCTGTACATTTCCTTTTACTTGTATGATGTGTGAGAATTGCTTGACTTAATCATGCACTTTGATTATAGGATAGCACTTATTGTTAATTAGATTTTCTGATAGTTTGCTGAAGCCTCTTCAGGCTGAAGAACCTACTTGGATGAGTAGCGAAACATTCCTATCAAGAAGAGAGAAGTCCAGTTGACATGATTCAACTTCCAGACAGCGCCATTTGGATGACTGAGAATCGTCATCTTGCAAATTTCTGGTGTTACACAAAACATTTAAAGCCATTATTAAAATTCTGTTTAAATAAAGCAGAATAGCAGTAAAAACAATAAAGCTTTTATTGAACAGTGAAGCTCTGCTTTGAACTTTGGAATGTAACTTTTTGGTTCTGAACACGTCTCTCATAGATGTACTGTTCTGCTCCACGTTTACAAAGTCTGAGGATGAAAGTGTCACTGCTTAACAAATATGAGGCATTCTGGGTAGGAAATTGAACAACTTTTTCTGCAAAGACTGAAACAAATTAGAATCCTTTTCATTTAGGCCTGTGTTTATTAACTGGTATGTGGGACCAGGTACGAGTGGTCTCATGGGAAGGAGTTTTGC
>JABJVR010000037.1:7282336-7293536 GCA_025773905.1 Chitala chitala | reverse complement strand
CACTCTGAAGCTGTTACAGTTACTGAGGCTGTCTCTTTTGAGCTGTTACACTCAGATGGGGTGTCACTCTGAAGCTGGGACTGTCATAGTCTGAAAGGGTGTCACTCATAGGCTGATATATAGGATGTCATTATGTTTTTACTATGTTACACAAAGGAGAAAGAAGTCCAGTTGACATGACTAAACTTCCAGATAACCTGGACAACTGAGAATCTTCATAGACACAATGTTACACAAATAACTAACATAGATGTGGTGAGTAATAGGCTGTGTGGAGGGGAGATGATCTGTGTATATTTTATCTTTTCTGAGAGTTCCCAAAACAGCAGGAAGTAAAGTTCTCTGTTTCAGTTAAGACAACCTGCAACATTGTACACAGAGCCTCAAAATCTCTCTCCCGTCTTTTTTCTCCCTCCAAGCAATCCTATATCATGCTGCGTGTGAGGGAGGAGGCAGCAAGCACTTCCTCACAGCCCATGAGTGCAGCAGCAGGAGAGAAGGAGCATGAGAGAGACGGTTTTTACTTCAGAGACGCCACAGACACAAGCGGGCACAGGACAGGACATGGGGGTAGTCATGGGC
Source organism: Chitala chitala (assembly GCA_025773905.1). NCBI lineage: Eukaryota > Metazoa > Chordata > Actinopteri > Osteoglossiformes > Notopteridae > Chitala > Chitala chitala. Next base: position 7,292,954 of record JABJVR010000037.1, on the reverse strand, counting down.
ACCTTCTCACTGCCCACTAAGCAAGTCGCTTATCGCAAAGGTAGGATCTGTATCACGAGCGTGTGCTGTTCTCAGGGATGTGTACCACGAGCGTGTGCTGTTCTCAGGGATCTGTACCACGAGCGTGTGCTGTTCTCAGGGATCTGTACCACGAGCGTGTGCTGTTCTCAGAGAACAGCTGTAGTTGTGCCTCCCAGCTTGTACAGCAGATTTCAGTGTGTGAGTGTGTTGGTGTATGACCTAGTACATGTCAGCATGGCACGTATATGTCATGATGACCATTAGTTCATAGGGTGTGTGAGAGCACGTAAGTCATGGTAACAGCTGTCATGATAACCACTGTGCATTATTATGTGAGAGGACTGACATGCAGCAACACTGAGCCATTGGTAAAGTGGTAGCTTTCATATTATACACCAGGCTGTTGTCCAGTTTTCTAGTTTGTTTATTTTGAACAAAGTTGTCTTAATTTATTTGAAGGAAATTGATTTGCATTTTGGGTATAAATAAAGATTACATTTATCAATTCTTTATCTAATTTCCTGCTAAAGCACAGATCTCTTGAAAATAGTCTGACAAGTTTCTGTTATGGCAGTGGTTACCCTGGAGGTGTGCCTGATTCACAGGTTTACATAACGCTCACATGGAGCGGGACTGCTGTGGCAGGTGCAGCACTCTCAAACTGGGATCTGAGTTGTACATATCGCCACCTGCTGGCTCAGAAATATTAGTCTACAAAGCAGGGTACAGACTGGATACAGCACAGGGTACAAAGCAGGATACAGACTGGATAGCATGCCAGCCCACCATAGAGTATTCATACATGTACACACATGCAGAAACACATACATGCAAACTTACACACATACACATACATAAACTAATTAAAAGTGAGAAGGTAAGATATTGATCTTGCCATGTCGGAGGTTGTGGTTCTGGTTCTGTCTGACACTTGTACAGCACCTTTTATGTGATCTGACTGTCTCAGCTCAGTATCAGTACACCACACCTGAAACTCACGTGTCGGGAAACGTGCAGCACCTGCACGACTCTATGTGTTCCACAGGTTTGCTGCTGAGCAAGAGTGCACAGATGTAGAGCTGACTGCATCTACCCACACACACGACACAGAACAATAAGGAGGCAGTGGAGCTGGGAACGAGAAGAGTCTCGCTTCTCACATGGTGTGTTGTGAGGGAAAGGAAGAGAGACAGAAGGGGAATCAGTATGCAAATAAGCCTGTTCGTGAGACTGCGTAAGAGCAACAGCGTTAAGAGGTGGTGTGAGCGACCCTCACATGCTGATCCAAATCCACGGTGCAGGCGGGAGGGAGGAGGGGCAACAGGGACAGGGGGCGGGGGTCGGGGGCCCCGGACGGGGGCGGGGCGAGGGAAGACAAGAGTGTCTCGCCTCTCTGTGTGCATCTGAGAGATACGAACAGAACGTTAATTCAACACATTCATATGATCGCTCAAGGAAGGCAGAATTACTGACACAGGAAGACGCAAGCTAAAAAAACGAGTGAGAGAGAGAGAGAGAGAGAGAGGGAGAGAGGGAGGGTGACAGAAGAAAGAGAGCGTGTGCAAGCACTGTTTGGACACACTGGTTTCCACGGTGACAATATGGGCGCAGTGGTGGGCACACTGACCATGCAGACCAAACAGAGGAGACCATCGAGAGGTATGTCACCCCGCAGTTCCTCCGCGCTTCAGCCACTGATGCAACACGACGCCTACGCACTGGCAAACAGACTGGCAGATCCACTGCATCACTGGAAAGAGTGAGGGAGACACACACTTACATTCACATGCATGCACTCAGCACAAACAAAGACAGTTCGAGTGCTTCACATATGCATAGTGTGACCATATACAAGGCTTAGAAACACACTGCGACCACGCTTCGCATGGACACACACACACTGCGACCACGCTTCACATGGACACACACACACACTGTGACCACGCTTCACATGAACACATAGACACTGTGACCACGCTTCATATGAATACACACACACTGTGACCACGCTTCAGATGAACACACACATTGCTACCATGCTGGAGTGTTTCACACACAAATACACTATCTGAGAAGTATGGGCTCAGTAAAGCAGTCAAATTCACAGATGTCAGATTCACAGGAGTCACACACTGAATCAGGTGACAAGGCAGGACAAGCACAATGTACTGGAGTTACTGTTAAACACCATATTTTTGTGCTACATTGTTTGAGGTGTGTTGTGTTCTAATGTGCAATGATTGGGTGTTTGTTCAAGGCTCTGAAATTAGGTCTGCATCAGCCTTATAATGTCCCCATAATGCAGACTGAGTCATGCTGTCTATCCAGTGCATATTACATGGGCATACTGTTTATAAGCAAACACAGATTTGCCTTTATTGCTCCAATGAATGTGTCTATTACATTTTTATATGAAAGAATGCAGGAACAGTGAGTGGTTAGGGTGTCAGGTGTAAGTAACTGAATGAACGTGTGTGTGTGTGTGTGTGTATGTGTGTGAGTGTTCAAAGATATGTTATTACTTTTCTCACAAACCATTTCCCACTATTCCCGGTGACTTGGGAGCACTGTTGTCATGGTGATGTGAAATTGAGGGGTGGAACAGGAGATATCGGTCACTCATGATGAGGGGTTTGGGCCATGACTGTTCCAGAACACTAGGAAATAAAGCTGGAAGTTGTCCATCCCATATTTCCTTTTTCCAGAGGCTTCATCTGCTTCATTGGTATAACACGTTATTCTAGAAAAAACAACGGGAGACAGTAATGCAAACACAGCCTAAAGTGAATTTGGGACACAATGAAATGCAGAGCTCACATCATCTAATTCTATTAGCTGGAAAACACCAACAAGATAAACCACTTCCATCACCCAGATCACGCCCACTTCAATAAGCCACACCCAATTCCACGAAATGTTCAAAACAAATAAGTCACTCCCAATCATCGAGATCACGCCCACTTCAATAAGCCACACCAATGCTCAAGTAATATTTAAGAATTCACATCATGACATATATGTAAGCAGCCAGTAAAAATGTAACATGCAGAGAAAAGGATATACCAGGACAAATGCAAGATGATGTGCTCTTGTGCACTGCTAGATCCTGCATACATGAGATACACCTGGGTATTCCCTATCACCTCCATATTCCAGGAATTTATATTCCAGGTAACACCATCTATATTTATATTCCACGGTAAGATCATTTCACTTTATATTCCAGGTAACCCTATCTCACCTCATATTCCAGGTAAAACCATCCCACCTCATATTCCCCATCCTATCCCATATACCATGGTAACCCCATTCCATCTCATATTCTAGGTAACTCCATCCCGTCTCATATTCCAGGTAACCCCATCCCATCTCATATTCTAGGTAACTCCATCTCGTTTCATATTCCAGGTAACCCCATCCCGTTTCATATTCCAGGTAACCCCATCCCGTCTCATATTCCAGGTAACCCCATCCCGTCTCATATTCCAGGTAACCCCATCCCGTCTCATATTCCATGTAACTCCATCCCGTTTCATATTCCAGGTAACCCCATCCCATCTCATATTCCAGGTAACCCCATCCCATCTCATATTCTAGGTAACCCCATCCCGTTTCATATTCCAGGTAACCTCATCCCATCTCATATTCCAGGTAACCCCATCCCATCTCATATTCCAGGTAACTCCATCCCGTTTCATATTCCAGGTAACCCCATCCCATCTCGTATTCCAGGTAACCCCATCCCATCTCATATTGCAGGTAACCCCATTCTGTTTCATATTCCAGGTAACCCCATCCCATCTCATATTCCAGGTAGATCCACCTCACTTTATCTCACTCATTCTCATACTGTACATTCCAGTAATGTCTATGCTGCTAATCATGGCAAATCCTCACTCCCTTATGTCACTCATCTTAACTTTAATCCTCATTGCACCAACACACCCATAACCTTATGATCCTAATTTCCATAATGAACAGATTCATTAACCAAATTAACTCATTCTCCACAAATCACCTGCAGCCCTTTTATGAGTAATGCATATTGTTGTTAAAGAATATGAATATAAATAAGATTCTTTGTACACATGGTTATCACAAATCAGTCTCCACCCACACACACACACACACACACTCATCTACACACGAATAACCATAATATATATGTTTACTTGTTTACTATCAATACTAATTACATCAGTCTCACTGAATAAAGTCGGCTACTTAGACCAGTGGATCCAAAACGTGTCAAACCTTGGTACCTTGGCACCTTGGTACCCCTCTTCAGCTCTGCAGACTGACCAGTTTGTTTGCCCCTTAAGAACATGTGCTGTCTTCCTTCAGATTCCTTCAAACTGCAGTTATGTTATTATATTTATAATAATTTAGCAGTGATGAGTACATGCAGAAACAAAAATGATGCTCTAGATAATTTTACATATAATTAAGGATAAATAGACTTGATTCTTGAAAGGCAAAAATGTAGGTTTGTTGAAATACTTGAGATTTTTATTCTTAAACTGTTCTCAGCAGACATTGATGTCTTTTATTATATATATATTTTTATATATATAATAAAAGCCTTTACATACACATGAAGTTTAACGGCATCCCAGTCTTAGCATGTAGGGTTCAATATTGAGTTGGCCCACCCTTTGCAACTATAACAGCTTCAACTCTTCTGGGAAGGCTGTCCACGAGGTTTAGGAGTGTGTCTATGGGAATGTTTGACCATTCTTCCAGAAGTGCTCTAGAGTCCAGTGGCAATGTGCTTTACACCACTGCATCTGACGCTTTGCATTGCACTTGGTGATGTAAGGCTTGGATGCAGCTCCTTGACTATGGAAAACCCATTCCATGATGCTCTCTACACACTGTTGTTGTAGTAATCTGAAGGCCACACAAAGTTTGGACATCTGTACCTATTGTCTCTGCAGACAGTTGGTGACTTCTGTGCACTGTGCACTTCAGCATGCGCTGACCCCGCTCTGTCATTTTACATGGCCTACAACTTCATGGCTGTATTGCTGTTTTTCCCAGTTGCTTCCACTTTGTTATAATACCACTAACAGTTGACTTTGGAATATTTAGCAGCCAGGAAATTGCACGGATGGACTTATTGCACCCCTCCTTGAACTGCTACCTTAAAGTGGTGGAGTGGTTTGAGTGCCCGAATGACCCTAGCAGCTATGTTGTCAGGGGCTAAATGTCCCTAGTAGGGTCATCCAAGGCAAACAGGTCCGAGGTGACAGGTCAGACTAAGAGCAGTTCATAAACCCCTTATGATTAAAAAAATACCAAGGACCGTAACATCGTCCGGAATGGCGTTACTGGGGCCCCACCCTGGACCCAGCCCTGGGGATGGGGCACACAGGCAAGCACCTGGTGGCCGGGCCCATGCTCACGGGACCTGGCCGGACTCAGCCCGAAATAGCAATGTGGTCCCACATTCCTGTAGGCCCACCACCTGCAGGAAGGAGCATAAGGATCCGGTGCATTGTGGATGTGGCAGTCCTGGGAGGAGGCCTCGGAGACTCAATCCCTGGACAATGAATCTGGCTGTCAGGACATGGAATGTTACCTCGCTGGGGGGGAAGGAGCTGGAGCTTGTGCGGGAGGTTGAGCGGTACTGGCTAGAGATAGTCAGGCTTGCCTCTACGCACTGCCTGGGTTCTGGAACCCAACTCCTTGAGAGAGGCTGGACTCTCTTCTGTTCTGGAGTTGCACATGGTGAGAGGTGACGGGTTGGGGAAGGCCTCCTCATAGCTCCCCGGCTCTGTCGCCATGTGTTGGAGTTTTCCCCAGTGAACGAGAGGGTTGCTTCCCTGCGCCTTCAGGTAGGGGATAGGTCTCTCTCTGATGTTTGTGCCTATGGGCCGAATAGCAGTACAGAGTACCCAGCCTTCTTGTGGTCCCTGGAAGGGGTGCTGAAAGGTGCCCCGACTGGGGACTCCATTGTTCTACTAGGGGATTACAACACCCACGTGGGCAATGACAGTTATACGTGGAGAGTCGTGATTGGGAGGAACAGCCTCCCTGATCTGAACCTGAGTGGTGTTTTGTTATTGGACTTCTGTGCTAGTCACTTGTCGTCCATAATGAACACTATGTTTGAGCATATGGGTGTCCACCAGTGTACGTGGCACCAGGACACTCTAGGACGGAGGTCAATGATTGACTTTGTGATCGTGTCTTCTGACCTTCAGCCATATGTCTTGGACACCCAGGTGAAAAGAGGGGCAGAGCTGTCAACTGATCACCACCTGGTGGTGAGCTGGATCCAGTGGAGGAGAAGGAAGCCGAACAGACTTAGCAGACCCAAACGTATAGTGAGGGTTTGTTGAGAATGTCTAGCTGAACCCTCTGTCAGAAGGGTCTTTGATTCCCACCTCCGGGAGAGCTTCAACCAGATCCCGGGGGAGACTGGGGACATTGAGTCTGAGTGGCCCATGTTCTCCACCTCCATTGTCGATGCAGCTAGAAGGAGCTGTGGCCGTAAGGTCTCTGGTGCCTGCCGAAGTGGCAATCCCAGAATCCGGTGGTGGACACTGGAAGTAAAGGATGCCATCAAGCTGAAGAAGGAGTCCTATCAAGCATGGTTGGCTTGTAGGACTCCTAAAGCAGCTGACCAGTACTGGCAGGCCAAGCAGGCTGCAGCCCGGGTGGTCACGGAGGCAAAAACTCGGGTCTGGGAGGAGTTCGGCGAGGCCATGGAGGAGGTCTTTCGGTCAGCCTTGAGAAGATTTTGGTAAACTGTCCGGTGCCTTAGGAGGGGGAAACAGTGCTCAGCCAAAACTGTTTACAGTGGAGGTGGGGAGCTGTTGATCTCGACTGGGGACATTGTTGCATGATGGAAGAAATATTTCAAGGAACTCCTCAACCCTGCCAACATGCCTTCTGTAGAGGAAGCAGAGGCAGAGGACTCGGAGGATGATTCATCCATAACCTGGGCTGAAGTCACGGAGGTAGTCAGTAAGCTCCTCAGTGGCAGGGCACCGGGGGTGGACAAGATCCGCCCTGAGTACCTTAAGTCTCTGGATGTTGTGGGGCTGTCTTGGCTGACATGCCTCTGCAACATAGCATGGCGGTTAGGGGCAGTACCTCTGGACTGGCAGACCGGGGTGGTGGTACCTCTTTTCAAGAAGGGGGACCAGAGGGTGTGTTTCAACTACAGAGGGATTACACTCCTCGCCCTCCCTGGGAAAGTTTATGCCAGAGTGCTGGAGAGGAGAATCAGGTCGATAGTCAAACCTCGGAATCAGGAGTAGCAATATGGTTTTCATCCCGGTCGTGGAACACCAGACCAACTCTATACCCTTACGAGGGTTCATGGGAGTTTGACCGACCAGTCCACATGTGATTTGTGGACCTGAAGAAGGCATTCGACCATGTCCCCCATGGCATTCTGTGGGGGGTGGTCTAGGAATATGGGATCAGGGGCTTTCTGCTAAGAGCTGTCCGATCTCTGTATGACCGAAGCAGGAGTTTGGTTTGCATTGCCGGCAGTAAGTCAGACCTGTTCCCGGTGCATTTCAGACTCCGGCAGGGCTGCCCTTTGTCACCGGTTCTGTTCATCATCTTCATGGACAGAATTTCTAGGTGCAGCCAAGGGCCGGAGGGAGTCTGGTTTGGGGACCAAAGGATTTCTTCCCTGCATTTTGCAGATGATGTTGTGCTGTTGGCTTCATCAGGCCAAGACCTTCAGCGTGCACTGGAGCAGTTTGCAGTCAAGTGCGAAGCAGCTGGGATGAGAATCAGCACCTCCAAGTCCGAGGCCGTGGTTCTTGACCGGAAAAAGGTGGTTTGCCATCTGCAGGCTGGAGGAGAGATACTGCCTCAAGTGGAGTAAATTAAGTATCTTGGGGTCTTGTTCATGAGTGAGGGTAGGATGGAGTGTGAGACTGACAGATCGGTACAGCGGCAGCAGCGATGAGATCAATGTACAGACCTGTTGTGGTGAAGAAAGAGCTGAACTGAAAGGCAAAGCTCTCGGTTTACCGGTCAATCTATGTTCCTACTCTCACCTATGGTCATGAGCTCCGGACATGTTCCACCAGGAGGAGACCCTGGGGAAGGCCTAGGACACGTTGGAGGGACTATGTCTCCCGACTGGCCTGGGATCACTTCGGTGTCCCCCTGGAAGAGCTGGAGGAGTTGTCTGGGGAGAAGGAAGTCTGAGTGTCTCTTCTTAGACTGCTGCCCCTGCGAACCGGCCCCGGATAAGCGGGAGAAAATGGATGGATGGATGGATGGATGGACTTATTGCACAGGTGGCAACCTATCACGGTACCACACTTGAATTTACTGAGCTCCTGTGAGTGACCCATTCTTTCACAAATGTTTGTAGAAACAGTCTGCATGTCTATGTGCTTTATTTTATGTACCTGTGGCCATGGAGGTGATTGGAACACCTGAATTCATTGATTTGGAGGGGTGTCCCAATACTTTTGGCAGTAAAGTGTATTACATATTTTACAGAGATGCATGTTTAGGAAGTGTAACAGGGTGTGCGAAAGGTTTGGATGTCCATCATATGACCTTGTCCAAAGGTTAATTCAAGCTTCGCCTTCACGCTTATTTGTAACAACCTCTGTTCACCTATCCTGCCCACTGTTCTGATTCCATTTTGGAGAAATACTCACCCGCACCAGCTATACAACCTGCTCTGATGTCCTGTTTGACATGGCCAAATTCCTGTACTGGGAAGGAATAACTTGCTTATTGCTCTGAAAACATTTATTGAGAACAAACCTGAGTGTACAGTTTTATAATATATATGCACGATGGCCATTAAAAGCTGCAGGCCAATATTTAAATTTAAATGAATTATTAGAAGGTACCATAGCCATAAGACCGTCATTGTTACACAATCATTCATAAAACAGGAATGCATGATCACAAAAATGTAGTAATACTTCTGCTTTATGTCTCAGCTCTCAGTGTCTAATAGTCTGTGTGTAGGAGGGAGATGTGTGTATAATAGTCTTTGTGTGTAGGATGGAGATGTGTGTGTAATAGTCTGTGTGTAGGATGGAGATGTGGAAAAACATCTTCATTGTTTCTTTCATATTGTATACCTCACCTTTGTTATGACATATCTGATCATTGCATGGAAGGCTGTACAATTTAAACAGCCCTGCTGCTGAAACAGCCATCACCCCCTTTTCATGGCATTTATCAGCCTCCTGCCTGTTACTATGACAACATCCATCCTGCTCACCCTTCCCTCCATTATAGTCATAGCATCCACCTCTGTGATGTACTCATTAGTTACTATGACAGCATCCATCTATCGCATAATTTTATGGGTTACTATGGATATATCCAGTTTCTAGTGTTCTAAAGGTACTACAATCCAAATATTAATTTGTTTGAATTAATATATAAATAAATTTCTAAAATCCTATACAGGAACAAATGTACTTAACATTTGCTATGGCTCTGGATTATACTGTGATCACACATGTATGGTGAAATCAGTACAGTTGGACGACTACAGTGCACCAATACATTGTTCTGCATGGTGAGATTTGTACTGTGATACCAGAATATCGAGATCTGTACTATGAAATTGGTACAGAGATGTCAGTAAACTGATGATCAGACTCTTTCTGAGACTCACATATGAGCCTCTTGCTGTGGTGCTGCCAGCTCTCCACAGTGTCTGCCAGGACTCTTTCTGAGACTCATATGAGCCTCTTGCTGTGGTGCTGCCAGCTCTCCACAGTGTCTGCCAGGACTCTTTCTGAGACTCACATATGAGCCTCTTGCTGTGGTGCTGCCAGCTCTCCACAGTGTCTGCCAGGACTCTTACTGAGATTCACATCTCACCTGTACCTGAAAGGAATTCCTCTTTGATGTTGTTGGGCTTCAGTATTTAAATGTTCTTTCAGTGACTGCCCAGGAATATTTTGTCTGCTGCTCATCTGGTTATAAGAAGTCTTTGTAACAGGAGTCTATCCTAGAGTTCACGTTGAAGTGTTTGTGTTTCAGTGAAACCTGGAGGCATGTGTCCAAACAAAGAGTTTCATACTTGCAGCATATGATTCCACATGCATTTCCAGAGTTTCCAGCCTCCCATTGCACAGTATTCCCCCAAACTGTGGAACAGCCTCCCATTGTACAGTCTTTACCCAAATGGTGGAACAGTCTCCCATTGTACAGTCTTCAACCAAATGGTGGAACAGCCTCCCATTGTACAGTCTTCACCCAAATGGTGGAACAGCCTCCCATTGCACAGTATTCCCCCAAACTGTGGAACAGCCTCCCATTGTACAGTCTTTACCCAAACTGTGGAACAGCCTCCCATTGCATAGTCTTCACCCAAATGGTGGAACAGCCTCCCATTGCACAGTCTTCACCCAAATGGTGGAACAGCCTCCCATTGTACATTCTTCACCCAAATGGTGGAACAGCCTCCCATTGTATGGTCTTTATCCAAACGGTGGAACAGCCTCCCATTGCACAGTATTCCCCCAAACTGTGGAACAGCCTCCCATTGTACAGTCTTTACCCAAACTGTGGAACAGCCTCCCATTGTACAGTCTTTACCCAAACAGTGGAACAGCCTCCCATTGCACAGTCTTCACCCTAACAG
>JABJVR010000037.1:7263957-7282236 GCA_025773905.1 Chitala chitala | reverse complement strand
AAAACTGTTGTTTCTTAACTACAATATTCATTTGTTTGGATTTAATTACTAATTAACAGTATTGATGTTCATAAATTAATATTAGATGTTAAGGATTAGTGATGTTAATGGTTAGTGATTGTTGATGGCTAGTTCTTTATTAATAAAGTGGCATAGCATCATGGCATATTTCATAAATCTTGTGTTCGGAATTTTTTTTGGGTGATATCTCTTTCGGCCGAAACCAAAAAATCAATTTCGGTCAGCCTCTACAGCCCAGACCCGCCTCGACATTGTCGTAGCTACAGCCCAGACCCGCCTTGACACTGTCGTAGCTACAGCCCAGACCCTCCTCGACACTGTCGTAGCTACAGCCCAGACCCTCCTCGACACTGTCGTAGCTACAGCCCAGACCCTCCTCGACACTGTCGTAGCTACAGCGTAAGCCTTCCTTGACACTGTCGTTGCTACAGCCCAGACCTTCCTTGACACAGCTTTCTCTTTAATAATTATAATAAGCACATACAGCAGGTCCATCTAGCAGTGCTACCTTTTACTTTCTTACATTTAAATTGGTACTGTTTCAGTACTATTTAGCGAGCTATCCAACAATGACCTCTAACATAATAATTTACAGAGCTAATGATGTCAGTCACTCAGGTATGTAGTAATAAAACTAGGATATCCCAGATTAAAAAACAAAAAGCCCTTGAAAGGAACACGCAGCACCCCTCATAGCCAATCCCCACTATTGTCCCATGGTAACTCACTCACATGTTTCCTCTCCGAGGCCTTTAGGGACTTGGCAGGGTAGTAGAAAAGCTGGCTTCCACACAGAGCCACCCAGTACTTTGTCCATGATGCGACCTAGAGGATAAAAAAGGCACAAGGTTCATCAATAAAAATCTCTGGTTGCTGATCAGTCACAGGGCGTTTTACAGGTACTCCAACTGCCTTATTGTGTAGGCCACAGCATCGTTGTACCACTTGTTGTAGCCTGGTGGCTCAATGGGTAGAACATCATGCTGGGGTACGGAAATCTCCCGATTAGAACGCCCAGCCTGGTGTGTCCTTGAACGAGATACTCGAATGCTAGCTCCTTGGGTGCCTCAGGTGACTGACTGCCCACTGCTTCCCTCAGGGGATGGGTTAAATGCAGAGAAGTAATTTCCCTCTGACTCTAATAAAGTACTATATATTTAAAAAAATTTAACCACATACCCAGTTTTTTAAGACAGAACAATTTTTGTAGAGGAACAGTAACTGACTATAGTAAGCCCTTTGCCTTAGATGATTAGAAAGTTGTCAGGGGAAATGGACAGTTTCACTTCAAGGTTTGTATAGGTTACAAGCCTTGAATGTTGTCAGTACTCAGACAGGCCATTACTCCATCCTACACAAGGAGCCAGTAGGCTCACAGCTGAAAATGCTCCAATAAAATGGAACACAAACACTGAGGTTGTTTTCCTTGGCTATAAATCAAGGGGAAGTCACAGAATTGGTAAGGCAAGAACAAAGTGTCCACATAAATGGTGCTGGCAGTGGGATTTGTTCCTAGGAAGCATGAAAGTGTAGACTGGAGCTTTTACGAACACCGTGTGGGAGGGCTGTCTACGCCCAGAGTCTATGGCAAGGCTATATAGACACTCAGTCATCAAGTGTAGAGCCTGTCAGAGTGACTGGGTGGGGGGGTGCTGGGTCACGGCAGGATGCCTCTCTCACCGTTGGCTTCTTGCCTTCTTTCAGCACGGTCTTGCGACGCAGGACCCCTTGCACAGTTACAGCCCCCGGGTACAAATGCACAGCAAGCTCCTCTGACTCTGCAGAGCTGGGGGGAGGGGTTATGGAGTGAAATTAAATCACACAAAGACTGTCACTCTGTGAATTACAGAAATTAGACCTTTCATTTACATGGCTTTATGTCCCGGAACAATCATTTCATATTCAAACAATGTGGAATTTTTTTAAAGCCAAGGAATCAAATAACCAGGGTACAAAGGTGTTTAATTAAGCAGCATTGAAAACCATAGCAAAGCCCATAAACATGCATTTATTAATGGCAACACAGTTAATTACGGTGATCATCGCTGTAACACTATGAGGTCATTGAAACAGTTTTGAAAAACAATAGTTTTCAGCAACTAAATGAAACCATTTTCTAACATCCTGCTTAAGCACCGTTAAATGGTACAGGATGCTCTGGTCGTCCCCCACAAGACAGGGGGAAAGACATTTTTATCCACAGGCTTTATATACATTCAAGTCACCAGTGAGTTGGGTGGTAAAATGTAGGCAAATATTACAGGTATGACAGAACAAGCAGAGTGTTTGTGGCAGTGGTGTTAGTGTGTTTATAAGCAAGGCAAAGCATTACTGGTGAGCAGAAGAGCCATTTCCAAGACCCAAAGAAAAATCCTGTGTGGCACAAAGGATTACACCAGAAAAAAAGATGGCCTAAAATAACAAAAACAACCAAAAAAAAAAGCACGGTAGAAAATAAAAAAAAAAAAAAAAGAGGAAGAGAACAGAGCTGCACATGGCAGCTTTTAATTAGCAGGACATTAAAGAGGCATGTGAGTCACAGGTCAGCCCATCACCACGTTTCACCACAAAGGACACTATCAGTACTATGAACCAACGCCCCTTGGTGGGTTGGGCTGGGCTTGTGGTGGGGTGAGCACTGTACCTGCCGAGCCTCTGGACTCCTCTGTAAGGAATTCGGGCCACCCTGGTCACAGGACCCAGGGAGCGATAGAAGCACTTCCTGTTGAATTTCAACATAAACGGTTTACAACGCAACGCAACACAGCAGAAGCTCTGCTCTAAACCTCAAGTGGCTGGCAGTGTAAGTAAGCCTGGCCAAAAAAACCCTTTGGTTTTTTAAGATGCTACCATCTCAGCTAATTTATATGCTATCATGTGGACACCGAATGAGAAGACAAACTTGCATTTGATATACATATGCACAAAGCAGAGGAGACCCTAGCAAGGTCTACTTGACGGAGCAGGTAGCGGCTGCAGGTCTGTGTGCAATGTCAAAAGACCCTGGCAGTGTGCCCTCCATCAACTCAAGAGCCAATCTCCCATCTAGGCTCCCAAGGCTATATGGAGAGCCGGGTGTTAGAATACAATCAGCCTAGGATGTGCGCACACACACTCTTGTATGGTCACTCACCTCTCAAAAGCTGGCCAGGTGATCTCCTCGCTGAGCTCTGAACCCTCGCTGCTTCCTGGGTACCAAGACAGTGAAGGGTTACACAGACAGTCCAATCCTCACTGTATCATTTAATAATGTCACTCTCACATACATCTACATCACTGAGGGGAGGAGAACTGACAGGAGGAGATAGCACCGAGCTTTAAAATGTTTGGGTATGTGAGGGACATGTGTGCACATGTATGCCGAGAGCACAAGTATGTGGCATTAAGAGATCAGGACCATGGATTTGTTCGCATCTCATGAGTGCGAAGGTTCACCCACCCAGCGAGATGCCACTAGACAGTGTCGAGCTCTCAGCCTGGCCGCGGACCGGCGTGTGGCTCTCCAGGACACTGTCGTCCAGCAGGTGCCTGGAACTGGCGTTGGGGAAGGTGGCACTCTTGAACTCAACTGTGTTCACCTTGTGGATGAAGCTGTGTAAAGTACAAACATATTAAATCAAATGTACTGAAAGGAAACTCTAAATAGTTTTAACGTTAAACTACTCAGTACCTGATTTCTATGGCCATATAAAGAATGTACTTGAAGTCATTAGTAAGGTGATAAATGTTCACTGATAACAGTTGCCTGACAGTGTGACCAGGTCTGAATAAAAACAGTAGGGTTGGAGTACATCTATCACACGTTACCAGGCTGAACATCAGCAGCAAAGTTGGGTACTGACTTGTATCCCAGACTGTGGCACTTCCTGTGTCCGTATGTAATTAGGTTACGTGGTGAAGGGGGTGTGGATGGCAGCTTAACCAGGGCTCCATCTGCTGAGGTGCCCCTTCGGCCACATTGAGGGGAGGACGCATCCGCGCCTGGAAATGGTAGAAGACTGGAATCAGCTTTCACTTCACATCTGGACAGGTTCTTAGTCAAGTTGCCTGTAGAATCCACTGAGCAAATACCAAAAAACGAACAAGCCTCATACAGCTCAAACCCATTTATCCAGGTGCAGATTGCAACGAAGGCTCACCCATGAGGTCTTCTCTGGAGGCCGTGGAGCGGGGAGTGCTAGTGCTAGGCTCAATTTTCAGAGACAACCTGACAAAAGCAAAAAAAAAAAAAAAAAAAAAAAAAATCTCAAGTGTGTTCAGAACACATCCTGTGCCATTAATAAAGGTTCTCAAAATCAGACAACTGGTTAAAGTTTGTAAGACAGTTCCTCACTTGTAGTTGTCATCCTCTACAAACTTCTGAAGCTCCTCAATGTAATGAACAGAATTGAGATACTTCTGGACATGAAGCAACACTGGTATATCTGTGGGAGACGGAGAGGGTGATGTTTAGGCCCAACAAGCTGCTCAGATCACGACTTCACACAGATGGGAATAAGCACTCACCATACTCGCAGGAGCGCTGTAGGTCTGAGATTATCCTCAGGATATTATTCATCAGATTAGAGCGTTGCTCATTCTCCAAGATACTGCCAGTGGAGGGATAGGCTGAATCGATGTAGGTCAGGTCTGACAGATACATCCCTATGGAACAAAACACAGGTCCACTAAACACGAAGCATGCTCCATCATCTGACCAACTGTGAATGCATTACCAAAAGTGTAAGCGAATGTTTTCATGACATGCTGAGTACACACCTTAAGCACCGCACCATCTGATTATGGGATATTCATGCACATGAGAACAATAACAATATAGTTGTCAAATTCAACTGAGGCAAAACAGGAGGAAACAGAACTGAAGAGAAAAAAACCTACATTATATATAAAGACCTGTAACCTCTATACATCCTGACTAGATGCTGAACCTGACCCCTCAACCCAGGAAATACAAATTAATGACATTATCTGACAATTGCCTGAATTCTAAGAAGAAAAAAAAGGGATCTTTATTTAGTCACGGAATTATTACTGTGGACAAAGTGTTGGGAAGGTACCGGGAAGTCAATGTAGCAAAACAATGGCAAGCCCCATCTGTTTGGCACATGGTCCAGAAACGGTCCCAGAGAGGGCCATGGAACAGTGATCATAAGTCGAGAGTGGTAGAAGAAGCATCACAGAGACTATCCAGGCTTAAAGCTGCTTGTCCTTTCAGAAGCCAGGCACGCCGGAGCAAGTGTCTGTCTCCCTAACCACACCAAGCAAGGCCCTCCTTACACGTGGGCTTGGTCTCAAAGCAGAATGTTTATATTGCTGCATGGCTGACAAAAAAACGAACATGAAAATCGCAGATCGCCTCCAGGTTTTCACCCACGTAATGGAAACGAAGCCAGAAAGATTTACGGAGTTTTTGGACTTCACAGAAACAGTAGGTCTTCACGTGGAAATCTTAAAGCAGAATTTGAGACACCCACAGAGCGTGTGAAAATGAGCATGAACCTCCACATGGAGAGTTAAATGTGG
Organism: Chitala chitala; assembly: GCA_025773905.1. Lineage (NCBI taxonomy): Eukaryota > Metazoa > Chordata > Actinopteri > Osteoglossiformes > Notopteridae > Chitala > Chitala chitala. The sequence goes on along the minus strand of JABJVR010000037.1, from coordinate 7,276,692 downwards.
TATGCAGGTATAAAGTACCTGTCACGTCACTGAACCACTCTAGACAGGCTGAGAAAACACCTTTTCCTAACAGAATTTAAACTGACCACCAGATTAGGATTCCAAGTGCCAAGTTGTCTGTGTTGATATGTTATACATCTTTTATACTAATAAATATAATTAAGACAACACAGTGTGGAGGGCAGAGGTAAATCAAATTAAAAAGAGAGTCTACATAAGACTCATCTTCTTGAAGAATCCAAATTAAGTGAAACAACATAGGACAGATGTCAGACACTGGAGTTTTAAAAGCAGTTTTCCACTCTTCCAACACATCTGACAGAGTGAGCCACTGTCCTGGAGCGTCACTCCGTCCATACAGACGGATGGAGGCGAAGTCCGACCTGAGAGCAGAGATGCATTAAGTTTGGTTTGTGTGAAGCAGGATAAAAGGAAGCTTCTATCATCAGTCTGTTCATGTCTGATATACCTCAGATGAGACAAAAATCACTGGTGGTGCCTCTAACAGGCTAACAACAACATCCCAGTTCTCATACACCATGCATTAAACCTTCTCAAAATCACTCGCACACTGCATAATGCAGGCCAATTTAGATGTTTATCCCAAAAAAAATTAAACCGCAGGGAAAACACCCTGGAAAAGGGTGGGTTTAAATTTAAGGACTTGTTAGCATTTGGTTCTAGTAATTGGCCAAATTACCCAAATTAAGCACATTACCTACCATTCCTTAAGTTTAAGATGATCAGCTATTCTGAGCATGGTGTGCGACTACATAAGTGTTCCTGAGCAGATAATCATTATAGCCCTGCCAGGGCACAAGTTCCACTGTATCGTGAACACAACACTCACACAAGCCTCAGGTCACGATGTGCTGCCAACTGTTCTGACTCCCCTGAGACACACCTGAAGCAGACAGCAGTAGAGTCCTGTAATCCCTCAAAAACTACCTTCTTAAACAAGAAGAAAACTAGCAGCTGTAATAAAGATATCAGATGACATACAGTCCTCTGGAACATGCAGAAAATAGACCACAAGAGATCCTGCCCAATCCGCACTGGACTCTTTGGTTCCTTGTCTCCATTGTCATCTGGTTTTAACGTTACTTTTAAATCTGACAGGTTAAATTCCATCCATTTTCAGTAAATACTTATCCAGTTTCACAGCGGTCTTGAGTATATATATTGGGAAACATAGGATGTAGAGTTCACCCTGGATGGGATGCCAGTCCAGTAAGGATAATTCCCAATGAAGAGCACTAGAAATATGTAACTCAAAACATCTATAAGACAAATACAAGGTTGTTGATTTAACCTGATGACGATATGAGACAAACAATGCATGAGAACTCGGAGCCCCTGTAAGAGCCCCTGTTTGGACCCAAGGATGAACCCACAATCTGACAGACTCCATATATGACTTCTAAAGTGATTTGCCAACTTAACTCTCAGGAACAGAACACAATTCTTCTCCACTTACAGTCCGTACAGTACAGCTCCATAGTGCCTCTCTCTCTCTCTTCCTTATAATAAAGGCTATGGTTTGAAAGCTGTCAAATTGTACCCTCCTTTCAGGAGTGAGAGCATGGGTGACATCAGAGGAGGTGGGCTGGCTGGGGAAGCCACTTCCCTCCCCCCGCAGCAGCAGGCTCCCGCCCCACTCCTTCCTTTTGTGAAAAGCCAAGGCAACGAGCTGCCAGTTCAGTGCTCCCTGAGCAACCTCTCCCGTGTGCGTTTGGGCCCCTCGGCCATGCTGCAGCCGCTGCTCCGCTACCCCGCTGTACCACTCAGCCAGTGAACCATTGACCCAGCCTGAGCTTGAGCCGCACCTCCCCCACCCTGGGGCGTCACTCCACAGAGGACACAGTCATAGTTCTCAGAAAAAGGACGCCGTCCCAGCATGCGACCAGCGGACATCCCGGACAGGGCCCCGTCTGACTGAAGACCCCCCCACCCCTCCCGGAACTCTTCTCACACACAGAGGTGCGTAATCCTGTCGTTTCATTGCTTATGCCTGTCCTGATGCACTGAAGACTCGTAAATGCTCTAAAACTAAAACCAAGGTAGTCAAAACAGAACGTACCAAACTGAAGCACCCAGCAACACTGTGAGGGAGTGAGTGCAGCTTTTTATATAGGCATGTCCAGGTAAAGGTGCTGAGACTTACCACATGCAGAGAATGAGAGGGTACTCACACAAGCATCTACTCAGGGATGTTCATCATTTTCAGTTTGTTTTTACTTCCAAAATGTTCTCAATTACTATTTATTGTTTTAACTTGCTGTACCGAGAGAAAGAAAAAAAAAAAAAAACCCTGTGTGTTGAAAGACATTTGCAATCTCGCTTTAAGACTGGCACAGGAACCAAGTGCCACTAATTATAGGCACAGGTGAAGACGTTTCTTGGTGCGTCCTAGCGTACCTGCCTCAGATGGTCTCGCTTTGAGCCCCGCTGTGCATTAACACCACTACGGTGACATAATTCCACGCCTGTCCACCGTGCAGCCTGTTTTGCGGCTTTACAATTATTAAAGGAACTGTTTACAAAAAACAGCACCCACATTAATGCATCATATTTCTTCTTCAAAAAAACCCACGCCAAAAAAAAAAAAAAAAAAAAAAAAACAAAAATCTATTAATAAGTACTGAAATGTAACCCATAAATATATACATTTTTAAATTATGAAGACATTTGATTTCATGTGATATTGACTTATGTAAAATAAAGTTCAAAATTTGACAGAATAAGGAAAAATTTAATTCAGTAATGTGCATGAGATTGCTTTGTCATCCTGAATCTGCTCTGGAACGTAACTTGGAGAAAATGTAAAACAGAGGCAGAAATCAACCAGCCACAATGCCACAAACACGTACTGCATAACAACAGCAACAAATACTATTAAATTAGCGACATTAAACATTTTTTTCCAACAGGTCAGTCTTTCCTCATAGCAATTTTATTACAGTGTGTAAAAAAAATAATTTATTTACAGTGTTGTTTTGCACGTCTCTGTGTGCATGCCTGAAATGGTGCAGTTTATGCTCATGTCAAACAGCACAGGCCCAACAAACGTGCACCCTACCCCCAACCCAAGCCTTCAAACATCTAAGACTTGATAAAATGGCAAGGGTCGTTAAGGGGACTGCAGAAGTGAAGAAAAGAACAAGGGAAATGTGGGCATTCCGAAAGAGCGCAAACGGTGGTGCAGTCTGGGAACACCCAGTGAGACTGCTCTGCTGTCACCCATCTGTTCCCAATCAAGGCTGGCCATGTTAAGCCTGGGAGCGTGACTTCCTACTAATGCTGCTTCTGCTGTCTGTCAGCAGGGCTCCTACACAGAGCTCTGGGGTCACAGTGTGGATGCACCCTCCAGCTCCTCCTTTATACCCCACTTTTGAGAGTTGTGGGAGAAGGAGCATCATCTACACAAATCAGTTTACTGCTCATGAGAAGAACAAAACCAGTATGTTCATATTCCATCATCACAGTTGACTGTTGTACATGGAGACCTAGAGCTATGTTCAAAAGACTAATGTGTTTAAGCTTTCCAGTGCTCAGATTTAGAGCTCTAGGTCCAGGTGTGCAAGTACAAGAACCGTAGAGTTTCACATGTAATTTATGCCTATGAAGGACTCAGGAGGCTTGCAAAAAACTTCTGACATGCTATGTGGTTGTATCAGAAAACTGATCTTTCTTCACCTCGGAAAAAAAAAAAAAAAAGGTTTCTTCACCCAAATCCCTACAGAAGACCACTGATAAATTGCAGACATGTTCTTCTATTTTACCTACATTTACGTTAAGGAAAATATGAAAGGTGTAAATCTGGCTGTCCAGCACAACATGTTGGGCTATACGGTAAATGCGACCTCCCCGCTTCTCCGCACAGGTTTTTCCATGGTAATTAGAGACACTGTTGTCTACTGGATCTCCTGATCAGAGGTGCAGACCTCAGAGCCACCCAGGAGTCTGGACACACAGATCCTTAGTCACCAACTGGCCCCAAGGCCTCACACCATTCTCCAACCACAGCCCAGGGGGGAACACACACAGGGGTGGAGCTCCGACCTCTCAGGGGCCTGGTGACACTGGGCACGATTCACAGCCATGCTGCTGTAGCACCTAGAAAGAACCTTTCCATAAGTGCAAATGAGCTGTTACCTGGCCACAGGAAAGTCAGGTTTAGAAAGTTCTATAACAAGAAACATTCCCTGGCTCATTTGCCTCACGGCTGCAGACAAAGCAAATCTGCCAAAAGCGTAGCCGATTAGCTCAGTGGGGCCTGATCCTCCATCTGGAAAAGTAATAAAGCACAGCAGAGCAAAATAAAACATGTACTGAGGGCTCCTATTAGCATGGCCTAGCAAATACATCCTCTCATCCATTCCTTCTTTTCTTAGACTGAAGGTCAGGTAGTATGACAGAAATAAAACAATTCCTTCAGTAACCATCTTAAATTCTGGAAAAGAAAGAACTTTTGTTGACTCTTGTTTAATGGATTCATTTATGATCCTGAATTCACATTTGTACACTGGGCTTTGCCGGCTGAACTTGAGGGACTTTGTTTATAATATTGAATTGCACTGAACAGAGCCAAGAAATCTCTGTGCTACTGAAAAGATGATGGGTTTGGTTTTATAGCATGCTACATTACTAGTGAAATAAAAACCGCGTGTTCAAATCGAAGTTTGTATTGAGCTCTTACTAGACAGAAAGGAAACCGCAGATTTCAGATGGAGCAAAGACCAGCAAACACTGGTACCAGAGCGACAAATCACTGCAACAGGAGCACAGTCTCCTTAGTGCTCTGCCCGCTGTTAACACGGCACAGCCCAGCACAGAGCTGAACAGGAGCACAGTCTCCTTAGTGCTCTACCGCTGTTAACACTGCATAGCCCTGTACTTTCGATCTGGTGAAAACCAAGGCAGAACACCGTGCCATGGCAGTGGCATCGTAAAGGTGTCGGAGGTCAGGCACGGAGCCGTATTGTGGCCTGAGAGTCAAGCCTCTACACATGCAGACAAACTCCTCTCTGTTTCCAGTGAAGCGCGGCAATTTTACATTGCGCAGCTAAGCCTCAGACGGTGGCCCAGAAATCACTCATTTATATACGCAGGGGGAGGTGTCTTTCAACACGTGCCTATCCCACAAAGAGCGATTGATCCAGGGGCTAAACTCAAATGGAAACCTTAGGTGGGGCACAGATTAACTGCGGCATCTTAAGAACATGAGAGAGGAGGTCACATGCCCAGTTCAAACGCAAAACTTGCTGAAGGCTGAGAAAGACGACCCAGGTTGTTAATGAAGGTGGAAGAAAGCAGATGAGCCAAATGGGGCCAAAGGTATGCGTCTCGCCTTTGACACTGTACCGTTCTACGCGCTCCTGCCGCTCTTGGGACGCCTTTCCAGATGCAGCAGATTGATGTTCTCCTCCAATCTGCCCGCCAACCATCACCCGCCGCGCCGTCTCTGTCGTTTTCCACTTCGGCCTTCCAAACGCTCATCCCTTACGAACGCGAGCTAAGTTCCATTCTTTTAATACCGAAAGCCCTAAACCTCAATCCGCTTTCTTCAGAGTTTTCACTTAATAAATTCACCGCAGGACAAGCGTGCCAGAAACCAAGCACATTGGTTCCATTCTGTTCCTCATTTAACAGCCGTCCCAGACTGGAAAGCACAAAAACATCCACACTTCACTTTCCCCACTGCTCTGACTCCTTCTTCTATGGTGGCAGATCTAATTAATTGTTTGCTAAGTGGATGTTATGCAACTGATTTGTCTTCCTGAGGCTCTGTCTCATATCCCTCATGCTGTGGTTTAGTTATGCTATAGCACGAGGAGAAGAATGGTACAGTTCACATGCAGACACAGCTGTTTACAAACAGGTTTTATTTCCTCACGTTTCTTTACCAGCAGCTGTTTTCGGGTAAGTCCACCTTCCGGTCATTTTGCTAGACGCATTTCGGTCAACGACACATGCTTGGCTGCAACCACAGTCACCCCACAATTTGGGAAAAAACGGGAACATCACCCCGTCATGTGATGGAAGTTTAATGGGTGCAAACATTTGGAACCTGAACACCAGATGTGAGATTTCATTTTCACTGTAAGCAAATATTTCATCCTTTTTAAACGATGTGGGAGGAAACCAGAGAACGTGGAGGAAACCCACGTGTAAATGAGGAGAACAAGCAAAAAAAGTAACAATAAACAAAAAAAATAAAATCCTTCAATCTGATATTAGGCAACAGGCAGTGTGTGTGTCATTAAATGTAATTGTCTTCATCTGAAGGCAGTTTCGTTTGAGAGGAAACCAAACTGACATGTACAGCATGTGTTCTTGATAATCATTAACAAAACAGCTACTATTAGAAGGTCAATAATGAGTCATCTAAAAGAACGTTAAAAAATGTATAAATTCCTTGTTAATATGCTGCCATGTTAATATAATGTCACTACAGCCAGCAGTACTTCTCTGAAGGGTCTAGAGTTGGGGGAGATAAAACCCATTTTAAAGACAGAGCTTCAACGTGAAGTACATCCCACTATCAAACACTGTCATCACGCTTCCCTTAACAGAAGTGGATGGATTGCTTTTGACTCACCCACTTATGTAATGGAAGCACAGCCAGCGGACCCCGCCCTACATCCAGATATTTGGGTCAGGACCTGATCCTCAGTTCACAGCGCAGGCACGGATTTCGCTGACGCCCCTCAGGGCTCCTTCAGACAACAAACAGCTGGGAAGTGCCTATTGCCTTTGTCTTACAGTGAAATAAATGTGTGTAATAATCCATGTGAGCCTCCTTGGAGAGAAAGCCTGCATTACAGAAACAGGAGCCCTAAACCTGGCGTGAGGTGGAGGATGCTGACGCCGGGCAGGCGGAGTCGGGCCCCTGGCCCACGATGTCGCTCGCCAACACGTCGGAATGCCTTTCATCCAAGTCCACGGAAGACCCACGCTTGGAGCAGCGCCATGCAAAATATACAAAGCATCGAAATGAAACCATATGAGCGGCGGGGTGCGCTTTCTGAGCCGAGAACAGCAGAGCGAACGTGGATCGTGTGCACAGCAGAGCACCCAGAGCGAGCTGCGTGCTCTTACACCCAGTCCCTCACATCCACACACAGCAAGTTACAACACGCTCCTGGCCTGAGTTTTATTTCGAAGCATGTAAAGAAAGGGACAAAGGCAATTATAAAGCGTGAAGGCAGAATGTTCTGTTACTTATTTGAAAGTGCCTTGTGTTACAAGTGTAAATAAGCTATATCATTACATATGATGTATGAGGGGTCTTATTTACACTTCTTTAATAGAAAAGTTTGTCATTTGCACAAATGCAAAAACAAAACAGGTACATTGGAATTCTTTCTGAGTTTAGTCAGCTTCAAAGACAGAGAGGAAAAAATAAATAAGTTAAATACATTTAAATAAATGCAGCCTGTTCGCTATAGTGTGTCTTTTGTCACTTGTCAATCAACAATATCCAGCTCATTAGCAAACACTATATGTTTAAATGGTTCTAAACTTTTACTACCATAGCAGGATAGTATGTAATGACAGCAGAGTACTATGGGAACAACGTTCAGCCAATAGTAATTAAGAGTTTTATGGTCCTTTTTACTAGGTAGCACTAAAGTGAGGCCTTGAGAGAGAGCCCAACAGCAGCGCAGTGGACGAGGAGCACGCAGCGATGACACCTGCCACGTGGAGTCTGTTCGCCATACTGTGCCTATCCACCTGGGGTGGGGTCCACAGCCGGACCAGGGAGTCCTCAGCACGGAGGCGAAGGTCACCCGATGATGACAACAGCAAGTGCTCCTACACTTTCCTGGTCCCGGAACAGAAGATCACAGGCCCTATCTGTGCCAGCTCCCTGATGCCCGGCGAGAGCAAGGACCGAGTGACACGCGTGGACATTGCAGAGGTGCGCGATGTGCTCTCGCGGCAACGGCGCGAGATTGAGACTCTGCAGCTCATGGTGGACGTGGATGGTGGCCTGGTTAGTGAGATCAAGCTGCTACGCAAGGAGAGCCGCAACATGAACTCACGCGTCACGCAGCTCTACACACAGCTGCTGCACGAGATCATCCGCAAGCGTGACAATGCGCTCGAGACGGCACGACTGGAGAACCGTGTGCTCAACGCCACGGCTGAGATGCTGCGCCTGGCCACACGCTACAAAGAGCTGGAGATGCGCTTCTCAGCACTGGCCAGTCTGGTCAACAACCAATCGGTGCTGATCACCGCACTGGAGGAGCAGTGCCCGCGCCTCTATGGTCGCCACAGCCCCCCCATAGGGCCCCCATTGGTGCAGGTGGTGCCCGAAAACTTGCCCGTCAACACCTTCACCAACGAGATCCAGAGGGACCACAACCGGGCTTTCCCCCGGGACCGGGGCTCCCGCATGGAGCCTGCCCCCACCGTCAACCCACATGGTTCCCCTTTCCCCCCCCAGGGCAACTTCAGCTCAGCAGGTGAGAAAGCCACAAAACTACAGATGACCCCAAAATGAGTTTTCACTGATAGACCATTAGGTGAGAAATGACAAAACCTAACGCTCATTACACAACTTCATACAGTACCTTAACCACTGAAATACTTCTTTGCCTGAACTGGAGGTGTAAATCATCCTCAGCACAGGTTTTAAATTAGATCTTAGTCAAATGTGAAAGCAAGGAGTGCTAACTTACAACTACAGCAAAAACAAGATCTGAATTAGCAAATCATAGCACCAGGTGAAAGTGTTTTACATGAGATAATTCACATCTTTTTTTTTTGTTACGTTAAGATGAAACAAAACATATATCAAGAAAAGAAAAATACTGATATAAAAGTAGAATTTAGGTCCTAGACTGCTGCAATTTTTTTGTAACATTAACAGACTTCTTCACCTGGTACAAATTAAGGAAAAGATTTGTGGCAGTCTGGTCATTACGGAAGAGGGGAGTATTCTCAAGCAAAAAGGAAATACAAACTCTCCAAAAATTCAAGGTCCAAGCTGTCACTACAGTTCCTCATCACCTGAGAGTATTTAGCTTCAACAGAGGGGGAGCAGGAGACCTGCTCCTCCCTCACAAACATCTTCAAGCTGTCCACTGTCAGCCATCTGACATGGCGACAGGCCGGCCCTAAACAGGCAGGTCAGGTAGAGAGACGAAGCTGTGTGAGCCTGAGGAAAGGTGCCGCAGGTCACAGCTGAAAACGTGACATCAGTCGCGCGGAGAATGAACATGTATGATCATCTGAGGGATCACATATACTGCAGCGATTTTACTCAACAGTGAGGTGCCACCTAAAGTCCAGCTGGCCCTCTCCCATTCTGTAGCGTTCCTTCTGCAGGTTCTCACCTTTTCAGTTGGTTAATGAATGATAAAAGAGGAATTCTGAAAATGCCAAAATAAAGTTAGTATTTTTAATAAGGGAGTCATTTAAACATGTTTGAACCTAACACACAATACTACAGTGTTCATGAACCAGAACAGACCTCCCTTAAAGAAACTAAATCTGCTGCTGGCATAACTGAATGGTTGGACTTCATACCAATGCAAATGAACCAAAAGCACTGACTCAGGTGAGAAGTAAAAATTTGAATGTCTGAATACAAATTAGAAACAGAGCTTTTGACATTTTAACTTCATCTGAAACCAAGAAAAACAAAAAAGTTATTTTTTGTTCGTTAAACCACAGTGCACAAAGGTTTGTAGTCATTTATCATACCGGGCACAATAAAACATTTTGAATTGTACTTTGAATCAGTCTGACAGATCAGAAATATCTTGTCCCCTTACCTACACACATTTGGTTTTAACCTTTGTGTTAGCCTGGAAGCTTACCAGTTACAATTTTACATTCCCTAACATAATTCCAAAGCTGTACCCCATTACCAACTATTGTTTGGCACTGCATGATCAAAAAAGGGGGACCAAACTATATGAAATCCTAACAAACAAGCCAAGACTTCTGTGAAAATACTAAATATTCTTCACAGGTTGTCAGCTTACTGATCTGCACAGCCTGGAGTTGATGCTCACACCAAAGGTTTTTTCTATCAACTCATAAATCTGTCAGTTGAGTCAAAACAGTGACGTGCCACAACGCAGAGACCCTAAATCTCAGTACAGTGAGCTACATTAGTCCCTGCTATTTTTTTTTTTTCTTCCTCTAAAAGATGGAACTCTTGCATGGATAATTCAGAGATGTTTTGTGTTTTGTGGAACATCTTGTGCTACTTGAAATTAAACAATTAAATTTTCTAAATACAACTGACACTTGGAATTCGAACTTAATTGATTCCAGCACGGCGTTCGAGTTCTGAAAAGTTTGAGCTCTGAATAAATTTTTGCTGTTAGAAATAATGTAAATTGCATTAATCCGATCCAGACCCCTAAATGACCTTTATTTAATCCTATACATACCCGATGTTAAAACCATAAATAAATAAAGTGTAAAACCCATAAATACACAAAATAAAATGAAATGTAGTGCAAATCGTAGATTTAGGCATTCAATACTGTGCAGGCAGATCAACCTCTGTTGTGTTTTTTGGTTATTTCCTTTGTAATCGCTATCATGGCTCTCACTATTGTTCTTTTTAGCTGATAACTTTCACTAGTAACCATCTTAGGACCCATGATGGCTTATTTAATATAACACAAAAAAAACACAGAATTTCACAGCACAATTCAGAGACCTGCACTCCATGAGTTTTCAGGCAAGACTGACTCTTTCAGTCATACACACCCTTTGTTTTACAGGAAAAAAGAAAAAGACATCAAGTGTCTGACAGGTTTTAGTTCCAAAATTTCATTTGAGTTTGGAGATATGTTTCTCCTTGAACAACTCGTCTGAGTTCCGAGTCGTTCTGATGGGTTCAAGTTCAGAGGTTCCACTGCAGATGGAATTGAGAGCGCGATAGAAAATACAGCATCCAAGTTGACAAGCTGTTTAATTTCACAGCCGTATACCAACAGCAGCCCTAGGAAGTAAGATGGTGAGAACATGGAAAGAAAAAGGTGCTGGCCCTCAGAAGATTCCATTAATCCTTCTGAGCAGTTATTTCGATTCAGATGTTTTTCCTCTGTCTCCAGTACAACATTCCAAATCATGGCCAGACCCAAGTCAATCTACCCCCAGGAATCCGTAGGAGAGAGAAGAAACTGGCACTGCTCAGCAAACGGAGGCTTTAAAACTGTGTAGGACATAGTTTGACTGTTATATAGGAAATTCACACGTTGGTTTTCATGTCACCCCTTAGCTGCCAACAACAGAAGTCACCTTGACCACATGACTGGCACTTTGCACAGATCTGAAATATGATTCGAAAGTGACAACCACAAAAAAAAGCAGGACAAGTCCTCTGAAACACAACCCTGGAGGTAATTAATGAATAAGTGACGCTAAAAGAATGGCTAACGTGTGTTTGTCAGGGCCATTCCGGGACTGCTATGAGGCGAGGCAGGCTGGCCATAGCACCAGCGGCATCTACCTGCTGAAGGCGGAGGGCGCGGAGCGCCCGATGCAGGCGTGGTGCGAACACAGGCTGGACAACGGCGGGTGGACGGTCATACAGCGCAGGAGCGACGGATCCGTCAATTTCTTCAGGAACTGGGAGACCTACAAGGTGAGTGACCCACACACCGAGAACGTGGCGACGCTGCAGTGCGTTACGACAGGGCGAAACATCACACCCGCGTGCCAGCAAGTACTGGAAGCTCGCACAGGCACTCAGGGCCAAGGCTCACACAACGAGTGCTGCTGCCAAGGGCTCCTTACAGGAATAGAGCCTGTTTCAACTACTATTATAAAATGTACATAGCAGATGCTATTTAACAGAAACATCAGGAACCAACCCTTGGTCATTGTGTTAACACACAATAAACTCTACTCCCAGTGCGTTCAATTAGTATTGGCAGGGCCCAAAAACATTGGAAGATGATCATACACCTCATCTTCAATAACGAGCCATAACGTCCAGGAACACCAAAACCAGGCATGATATAATCAGACAGGCTACAGTATCTGTGTGCACAGGCCAGCTTCCAATTAAGCCTAGATGTACTTCGTTCTCATAACAAAAATAGGCTTCCATTACAGAGGTTTGATAATAACCGCCACAGGGCCCCTAAAATCAGCAGGCATTGTAGCTGAAGGGCGCCGGGCGAGAACCCCTGGGCCAGGAAACTACAGTCCTGCCCAGTATTCAGCACCTCTCCCCTCTCCACACGCTAGCCAGGGAGGCCAAAGAAAACAGCAGCAGGCCCGCCGCTCCCCACTCCAAAACCACCAGGAGAAACCTCAGTCCGCACAGCCTGAGTGTCTCACGTCAAGGACCTGTACAGGCCTGGTGCAAACTGACCTGAAGGGCTGCAAACACACAACATCATAATACCTGTGCCATCAAGCGTAGTTCATATGAGTATAAAGTAAGTCATATGAAACTCCAAAGTCTAGGTTCACATAAAAACAGCAGAGTCAAACCAAGCTGAAAAGAACTGCAAAAGCATTCTGCTGAATCCTACCATAAAAGATGTAAAATTTCAGCAAACGTGTCACATGTGGTAGCAATCGGTCACTCATTTTTTATACTCATCCATAAAAATCTTGACAAACCAGAAAAGTTAAAAAAAAAAAAAAAAAAAAAAAAAAAAAAAAAAAAAAAAAAAAAACCCCAAAAAACAAAAAACAATAAAAACATTTAGTTTATTTGCATTTTTAAAAAAGGAAAAAAGAGTGGGG
>JABJVR010000037.1:7251190-7263857 GCA_025773905.1 Chitala chitala | reverse complement strand
TATTAGTATACCCTATGTATTTTCAGTTAGTTTATTAATTTATTCATGATGTTTCTAGTGAATAGAGGCAAAAAACTGGCATTAAACGTGCTTTAATACATGAATGTAAAGTCCCAGAATTTATAAATCATTCCTGGTACAACAAAAGAACTTTAAACAAACAGTATTAGCAAGACGTGTCATGGAAAGACAATGAAGCGGAAGAGGACAGTGAACATAAAACGTATTACTAAACTGGGAAAAAATATTTGCATTTTGGACACAAAACACATTAGAAGTACGAGTGGTTACTGCAAATAATCTGACCACAATGAATCTGAAAATTAAGCAAGGTCATGCACTTTAGAAAATTATCAAATAAAGTTTACATAAAATCTCTAGCAATAAATTACTTACATATATAACACACACCCCTCATTCCACAGGTGTTTATAATTTACAGAAATGACAGCTACACCTCAGACATGGACTGACACCCAAGCGAATAAATTATTTTTTCCTCTTGGTTTATTTTTTATTTCTTCTCCTACAGTTCCTTGCCTTCGTAGTTCTCCGGTATTAGCTTCTGTTGGTGAACTTTTTAGATGGGGTTTTGTTTGTGTGTGTGTGTGTGTGGTGGGGGGGGGGGGTTCAATTTCCCCAGGTGCACTGGATGGAACTTTGGACTGGGTATGGATTGTGCAATATAGTAATCATCTTGTCATCTATGTGTACCTCACCGTAAGTGTCATTGCATAGTGGCCAGCTAGCTAAATGGGTGGACTATCAGGTGATGGTGTGGATGTTTCCCAGCCAAGGGGTTCTTCAGCGACCTGCTCAGTACTAGCTACCTAGTTGCAACATGCGGGCCTACGGAAGAGATGGGTTAAATGCAGGGAAGTAATTTCCCTCTGGGATTAATAAAGTGCTGTAACACCTAGAAAAGAAATATAAGGCAATTACTTTACCATGGACGGTAGTTTATTTAGTAAGAGTGTAGGTTTTGTTTCAGCATTGGTGAAGACCAAATCACCTCCCAACCCCCTTAATGTGAAAGAGTTTGAAATTTTAGAAAATATGTATTGGTAAAGACAATTCGGTACTCGTACAACGGTATATACAGCAATACGTTCTTGTTGTCAGCGCTTCCAATACTACAACTGATCTGCTGAGGTCGCTGTAGTTCTGAGGTAACGAAAGGAAGAATTACGCGATAATCTGAACAAATTTCGCAGACCGTATTAATGACTCTCTGGATACATATATTAGAACATATAAAACGACTTTACAAACTGTATATAAGTACATTTTAACAACATTTCTTCTGTGTCTCTAACACAGGGAACATTGAAAGTACCGTGTTACTGTCATCAGGATAGAAATGCCAAGATGTAGACACCAGATGACGCCATACCCCGGATAAACAGACTGCATGTGTGCCTTTGGCATTACACATTACAATACGTTTAATACGTTTCATCCAGAATCTCAGTTTATGTTTTCTGTGATTTATAAAAAAAAAAAAAAAAAAAAAACAGCTGTATACATAATAACAACTGAATGTTCCTATCTAAGTTCACTTAGCATGACGTCACCGGTGAACATACTTTTGTTGACCGTTTTAAGAAATTGTTAAATGTTATTCTCTACCTTCTTATTCTTATTACTTCCCAGGTACTTTACGAATGTGGTACATCCATCCTTTATAACACGTACTGTTTTATAAATTGGCTAACTTTGTGAAATATGTATTTTGATGTGTAATTATGTTTACTATATAAATATTTCTGGAAAGAAGTCTATTTTGAAAATTTGATATGATTCAAATAATGCAATAATTCAGATATTTTTAATTGTTTAAAGTCACCGAAATATTTTAATCATAGGATAGGATGCGGTTTTAAATTGTCATTTCAGCCATATGCAGCTGCCATGCGTTTGTGCTAGTAAGTATATAAAAAGGTACGGTGTTAAGGTGCTATAGGGGATTCAATTCTTAGCACTTTTATACATGAGGAAAGCCGCATGTTTTATTTCTGCAACTGAATTTGTTTGTATCGATGACGTATACGTCAAGTCAAAATAAAAGGGGATGGAAAAGATGTTAATTAAATATTAAACGTTAATATGCATATTAATTGTATCGTTTTAACTATTGTATTTAAATCAACACATTTAGTGTCTAAATTAAACGTTGATTAATTTTATTTAATCCGGTTCATGCAAAATACTAGAGCTACTGTAGGTGCTAGAAAAGTCATCAGCATCGATCATCTAAATATAATAAAATATCTTTCTATTTAAGGATAACTTTCCGCTTCCCGCTCTACACGCCCATTTTCTGTCGAAATGACGAAACACTTCCGTCTAGCGGATTCCTTTATATGGTTAGCTGTACTTTTCCGGAATGATGTAATTTAATTTAATGAGAATAGGGTTATTGACCAATTAATTAAACTTAAGATTTTCTTAAATTGTTATATATATATATATATATATATATATATATATATAGAGAGAGAGAGAGAGAGAGTTTAGTAAAATGTCAATATCGTAAGAACTTGTATTTTCTTACTTTAATTCCTTGAATAGATTTTTAATGCTTTCTAAATAGTTGGTAATTAAATAAACCAATGGTTTAAAACGAACGGAGAGCTCTTCAGCGCGGTTTTATATTAGTAAAATATGTTAAACGTTGAATGATTCCTTTCATAACAATTGTAGGCGGTTAAATGCAAGGAACGCACCTTCTGTGTTGTTTAGCCTATTATTTTGTTATGTAGGCTAAGTATTTCCAAACGCTTACGGAAAAAATACATGTTACGACTGGACGTACAGACCTACGTTCAGCTGGTACATAATTCTTGGGGTGTAGCGTATTAGACAAAATGCCCCCTCTTGCGGTACATGTCTTGCTTGAGAAAGTGAACTTTTGAATATCAAGACAATGTATAAACAAAATTTCGCACGAACGCATGCTTTTAAAAGCTAAAGAGTTGTCAAACACCTTTAAGGTCCTCCATATTTATTAGTACCATCGCTTGAGGTAATGCGTTACTGAAACAATTAACATTTTGCGATTAACTTTAAATTCTGCTTTGAAGGCACAGCATTTATTTTCTGGTGCACTAACAAGAATTTCTCAGAGGTGCAACGGCTCGCACTTGTACCTTTATACATAACCTGAAAAACAGGTAATTGCTGTTCAATTATGTTTATGGTATTAATTTTCATAATGCGCTATCCCCTGTTATATCCCTTAACCCAGTTGTCAACTTGAACTACATTGCAAATGGAGACGTCATACGCACAGTTTTGCTTTGACATTTTATTTGTATTTCTCTTAAATATTGTTGCTGTGGCGCTCAGAAAAGAAAACATAAAAAAGGTTTCATTACAAATGGTTGACATAAGTACTTTGTGATCCTTATTTACAAATGAGTTAAACCCCATCAAAACTTTTAAAAAATGTGTCATTTTAACGCATACAACAAATGCAATACAACTACTTTACTTATATACATTTGTACAAAAAAGTAGTGGAAAGATGTCAACTTTTTCCCCATCAGGGTATTCTGTCCTCAAACACTTCCACGGTGTTGCAATTTATTGGTAAAATCTTGCATTATACCTAAACCTAATGTTTGTAATACTGAAAAATCTTCAAAAGTTAGCAAGGTCCATGCAAAACTGGATAAGTCTTTTCGTGAGAAGCGCATGAAACAACACCCGCCGATTTCCTCTCTTTTGCCAGCGGCGTGCACTAGCGTTCCACTTTCTTCAGGCGAGACGGAACTCTTGCGCGGACCGCAGCGCGCCAGGCCTTTAGGCACAAGTAGTTGGTCTCGCCACTCACGTGCTGCATTCTGACCGCCGTCTTTCAGTTTAGTATTAGTCTTTTTCTGTCTATTAGCTTTCAGTGCCGTGCTTTTCAGAACGTCTGCAGCTGTTGTGTCAGCATGAGTTGGCAGCCGCTATTGACGTGATTCATGACCTTCTGTTTAAGTTGGGCAACTTGCTCCCTGAGCATATTAGCAGTGGAAGCTAGTTCGGAGTTCTGGGACTTCAGAGTCTTGACTTTTTCTTCCAGTCGAGAAATCCTTTCCAGTTTCCTCTTCCGACACTTAGAGGCGGCAACTCTGTTCCTCATGCGTTTTCTTTCGGCTTTGATCCGCTCCTGAGTTTCCATGTCGATGGGGGATAAAGGCGGGGTCTCCCCGGGCATTTCTGGTACAGTTTGGGGCTCTTCTTTAAGCGCCTGTAGCCGTGGGTGCTGAACGGACAGCTGCGTGTTCATGTGATGCTGGGAATGCGTGGCCGGATAGCTTAAAGTTGGGTTTCCATTGCTGTACGTGGTGGCTGCTGTTGAAGTGATGGTTTGACTGAACGTATTGAGGTCTGTATACTCCGGTGGGTCCGAACGCATGGTGCAGGTGTAAGGTGTACTCCCTGCAAGAGAAGATACAGCTTCTATGTCGGTGGTTATGTTAGTTTGCGGAGCAGAAGAAGTGACGCCGACTCCATTCGGCATATGTTGATGATGTAGCTCCGCAAGTGCCCTCACAAAACCCTCAGCGAAACCCTCCTGCTCGTCCGTGACGTTCTTCGGACAGAGAAACTGAGTAGGGGTCGGGGTTGTAGTAATCAGTCCATTGCTGGACTGGATGATCAACCTTTCCAGCTCGGGTGAGGCCAATTTGAGCAGTCCGACATCAGGTGATGTGAGGATGTCGTTTGACTTCGCTCGTAGGTGCGGCTTTAGCGTCCCGGTGGGGTCGGTGAGATTAAGCGTCATGTTATGCTTCAGGGCTTTGCGGTTGTATCCGTAGCCGACAGTGTCGTGCTGCGAGAAGCCAGTGTTCAGCGAGTCGTCGTAGAAAGTTGTTTCCATCTTGGTAGACATAGAATAACAACCAATATTACTTGAAATGTCCTTAACACAGAGATAAGACTTGATCTCTGTCACGCTTGTTTCTGTCTGATCTACTGACTACGAAGACAAAGTGAGAAAATACAAAATCATTACAGATTTTTTTTTTTTTTACTGAGCCTCAAAGATTTATGTCTGTCGTAATACCTGTGCGTATCCGTTTGTCAGAGATCTTCAAAGTTCAGGACGGTTACTAACTCTCCAAAGTCCAATAAGTTCTTGCCAGTGCTGACAAAAGTTAGCTTTGTAGCTTGTTTCTTCGAAAAACTTCGTAAAAACTATGGAGATAGTGCCCGTTAAGGTTTTGACAAAGCTTCTTATAAAACTTCACAAGTGTTGAATGTTGGTTTTGCTTCCTAAAGGACTTTTTACTTTGCCTTTTGCTTTGCTATGATCAGTATACTCTGAAACCTTCCAGCGTGGAGGCAAACCTTATCTGCTGCTGCCGCCCCAAAAATAGCAATGATGTCATGTTCAAAGTTTCTTATTGGTTGTAAGATATATGCTGGGCGTTCCATTCGTTCAGATATGGTGCGTTGCCTAGACTACCAACCAGAAAATTCTCCTTCTCGCGGTGGCTCATGGGATGAGGTAATGCTATAAAGTGAAGAGCGATGTATTGTGGGATTACGTATTGTTTTTGAATATCTGGTTACCCGCTTAGCTCCGTGAACAGTATGGGTCTTAAGAGAGTATTTATTTTATTTTAAAAGGTAGTGGTCGACACTGTAAAATAATATTGATACAAATGGCTTTTAAAACATGAAATCTGGTTAACTTTTTGCTACGATTCAGGCTGTCTTTCGGCGTGTAGTAACTGAAAAGTCAGTCAACTTCGCAAGATACCATTAGTTAAAATGCTAGTCGGTATGTTGGTGGCAGTCGGTGAATTTATTACATTTCACTTGTAGTGTAATTTAACTTCGAAATCGTAATTTCAGAATTATTTAAAAAGAACATAAATGCTAGTTAAATCCGTTCTGAAGTGTAAATTATTTGCGATTCTAGGTATGATGAGAGCGAGTTATGTATCGGGGGTGCTGGAAGTTGGATCACTTCGAGGTTGTCATCGTGATAGAGGTTTATGTGTTGCAAGATTTAACCGATTAATGATAAATAAAAGGCCACTTAACAGTGTACTTTGATCACCTCCGCCGAAAATCAAAGCATCGTCTTTTCGAGTATCTGATCGTAGTATATATTACGTCAGCCAGCCGAAGTATATCGCATCCCCATTTACTTTCTTGTAAAATGCCAGTTCATTTTCTTATATACAAATATATAATATAATATACAAATACCATATATGTTTATACGTTAAATAAATACAGTCCATTGGTTTTAAACAACACGTTTTAGTATTTTTATTTTTAGTATTTATTTGTCCATTCAATACTGAAACTACTAATAATCTCAGAAATTTTCTTCAGCCTGCAATCAGAACCGGTTATATATTTTCCAGTTTTTGGTCTCAATGAGTTTAACACCATGGACTGGTTTTAAAACTTAACATCTTCAAGAAAACTGGTCGTGAGCTAACAGCATCACACAGCAAATTTCACTGGAGCGGTGGGCGCGCGTCGGACCGGTGTGTTCTCCTTTTATGGAGAAGGAGGAGACGAGAAGGAGTTGTGTGTAAACCGCTGACCACTTTTATACGTCCAATGAAATCTGTTCGAGAACAAGGGCGTCCGCATATAAAAGGACATTGGTAGAATGAGAAAATGTTGTGATCGTCGGTAATCACGTTATAAAGTGTAAGCACATAGACGATGAGTAACACTAATGTATTTTTAAGTCCGTTGCTTTTAGCGATACTTTAGCGTTTACATTATATGGAAAGTAGTCATAAAAACAAATGGAGTCACTTTCTAATCAAAATCAGCATGCTGTTATTCAGTTCTCTGATTTCTAAAGGAATTAAATCATGGTGTACTTGTCATTTAGAGGCTGCTGCATGACGGGCAGTTATATATAAGCACGTGCTGTTTATCGTGAGTGGTTTTCATTAATAAGTTAAATAATTCTTACGTTTAGTGGACTCAGTATTCCACAGTAACCATTAATATGTCGCTTTAAATTACAGTCGTAAATTGTTTTTCTGGGAGAGACTTAGAACATTTAAGATTTAAATGGCATGTTATTGTGTTCTCTCCCGCCAAGTAGATATGAACTTGAAGACAGGTTGAGACGCATGTGCATTAAAAATTACCTTTAAACTAAGGAAACCTACTGGACAATGGACTACATTCTTGCCCCTGCTGTGTCCACAGAAATATTAAAATGTGCTTTGGATCTGAAACAAAGAACAACATAAAATGAAAACTTTGCAGAGAGTTGGACAGATCCACCTGTGTAAATCTATTGTTTAGATTTAATGACAAAACAGCAATCCCCTTTGGGTTGGTAATAAATGATCTAGAGGTTTATTACCAAAGAGTGATGTTCCAAGACATGTTTACATTTGCAGGTGGGCTCGAATAAAATGCCAAATAACTTCTAGCTAGTTGCCTGAATGGCACTAAGAAGAACATAGTAGCAATGTGCTGGATTTAAGAACAGCCAGATGATAAATGCTATTTAGAGACATGCAAATGTGATGCTTGTTCATGGACAGATTTAATACACTCTTATAAATTCCCTCCCAAAAACAAAATTTCCTATCCAAAGTCTAACTTCATAAGCAGTTAGACTAAACACCAATAAGCATATACTGAACAGACAGCAGGGAAGAGAAACTACAGTGACCTGTAGCTTCCAAGGTTTGTGACAAGAAGCAGAGAATGACCTTGAGAAAAGGTGTGTGTCGGCTCAAGTGAAATTGACCTAATGACTGTTTTATACCACTCGTAAATTGGCCTGTGTTGTGGGGTCACTTTAACGGGATTGTGTTCCTTGAGTCAGACATTCATTCACTCCCTCCAAATTTAGTTGGCCTGTTTCACGATGACTCAAAGAAATGGCGGATTGTATCTGTGACAACCTCTGCCTGTGGTGGGTCCAGTGGAAACCCTGTCCATTAAGAGGCTTGTTTTGCTGAGGCCACCATCTCGGGTCTAAATGGTGAAAACAGTATGTCTAAACATGACTTTATGCAAACTTTGTTTTCTTCTTATCCTGTAAATAGATCAATGTGTAATTTATGGCAATAAGACCGTTGGATATAACAACGATCAAGTTGTTTGTGCACATGTAAGTTTTAAAAGTGTGTATTAGATGCACTCCGTTAAAGTTGCATTAACTTTTTTTGCTATTTGGAGCATCTTTTGTTTAGTTCTTCTCCTGAAATAACTGTAGCTATGTTGCCTGACAACTGACTTTACGGATATTCACGATAGTAAATCCAAGCATTTTGTCTTAATCTTATGGTTTTATTGTAAAGTCATCATTTTATAAAACAGTGCATTCTACTTCCAAAGCTTGAAGTAATACAAGATAATTATTTCTGTGGTTGAAGAAGTAATATGTTCAGTATAATGGCGCACTTTGTTATTAATACTTCTAATTAATGGTCATGATCAGTGACCTGTAGCTTCCAAGTAGGAATCTTTTAATGGGAGGGGGGTGTGGAAGAAACTCCGTACCCTGACTAGCTGTTATGTGTCTCCACATTGTCAAGGTCAGACAGGCCGTTTCTGTGTTTATAATCCTCTTCCACCTTTGATGTGTAAATCTGTCCCTGAGCGTATCTGGGCCACATGACCCACATTTAAAATACAGTTGTGCGATCACCTGAAAAGGACACGGGTTTTTTTCTGTGAAATTTTCGTGGTTTATCTCAAGGTTGACCTTCGGGTGGCGTGCCTTACGACAGCTATTTTGTCAGGTTGTTCTCTGTTACTTTGGGTTTTTTATTTTTTGAATGTAAAGGACATTGTGGAGAGATGTCATAATTTTATTTACCCTGTCTTTGTCATCAGTGCCACAGCACAGACTGCCTGCTGTGTTATGGAACAGCTTAATACACTTTCTGGCATAGGAAAGCTTAAGTCTCATAGGTCATGAACCTGTCTGCAAAATTGAGTATATAATTAAGGTCATTCATCTAATAATTTTTAAATGAAGGTTCACTTCCTGCAGGTAGAATTTACTTAATGATTTGAGATTGAATTCATCAGCATCTTAACCACTCCCAAAAAGCTCCAGTGACAACATAAATTATTCTTACTGTATTTGTTAATTTTTCTGTAACAGCCAATTTAGACAATGACAGTGCCATAGTCATACTTTATGTGCCATAATAAACAATATTACTTGCAGAGTAAAAAAAAGGTATTTTGTTTACAAGTGCACAGTGTATAATGGATTATTTATTGGTTCTCTAAACTCGTTATTTCATTCAGGAAAGTGAAGAGAATGATATATAGACACACCACAAACACTCAAACAGTATGTTTTTCATAAACAGCATTAAACGATGTATGCTTCTTTGTAAATACATGAATACATTTGACAAAATAATTTACCTTTAACTGCTGTTATGCGTTTCTACCAATTTTAACTCACAATTCATCTTTCAAAATAAGTTATTTTTTATGATTCTTTGTGACGAATGAATCAGGCAACTTTGTAAAAATTAGGTTCTTCCCAAGTGCTTTCCTGAAGGGATTGATAAAATGGATCTTCCCTAAGCAGCCTTTGGTGTTTCCCATGCTGCTGTTCCAGGTAGCTCCCCTCCAGCCGGCACTATGGCTCAGACTTACGAATGAGGGACTGGGACCTCGGTCTCACGTGGCGGTAGCATGGTAACAGGCATCGGTGGAGTGGGCTGAGCAGTTGGGCGCCGAGTCACTGGGCGAGTCTCTCCTGGCACTGTACGTATGGGGCCTGCTGGTGAGACATTGACAACCCTCATCATTCACTGCACTACAAGGGAGTGTCCAGAAATAACGTTTTTCAGTTGTTGCTGAGGAGTACTTGCTGTGTCCTCCAGTTTTGTCTCCCTGGGCCTCTCTTAAGTCCTGCTTGCTTGACATTTAAGAATAGCACGTTATCCAGGCTCTGCCTTTTTCACAGGAAACATTCCTGTGTTTTACTACCTCAGAATTGTTAATGTGCAGTTCGGCTTGATTTTTCTGAGTAATTACATCTGCAGCTGAGTATTTTATTTGGCCATGCAGATTTGGGTTATGTTCTCGGTTTGACTGCTGACAGAGTGTTACTAGCCAATGTGGGATGTTCTAAGATCAGGAAAAAAGCACGGAGCTATGTGAATCCACAAACGAAGCTACTAAAGAACCTGTTCTGGTCTTTGCAATCATGGGAATAACAGGATTTTAAACATAAATGTCTTGTTCTGTTATTTGGTACCATATACATAGTTTCCGAGTAAATGACATTTCAGACTGATTTCATGTGAATGAAGCAGGAAAACGAGTTCACTGGTTAAACAGTGCTGAAAGGACGTACATTTAACTGGAAAGCATGCTGCAGGGAAAGTGTTGATCTTCTAGGTTCCTGTAGTGTTCTTTGTTATCTATGTGGAACTAGATGCTTCATGGGATGGACTGTCCTTTCCACCCATGTTTCCGTTGTTGTAGCACCAGGATCGCCATCACATGGAAGGTTTGTTATCTGTGAAAGAGCTCTCACCCACACGATGCCCCAGATGTGTTGCAAAGACTTCCGCAGCCTGGCAGACTAACAGAGCTCTTGTTTAGCACTAGGTCACCAGTTGGGACATCCCAACCCTGCTAGTGACCTGCTTTCTTGCCTCTGGGGTTGAACTATCAGGGAGTTCTGTTTTCACTGCACCGCATGTGATTTCCAGGTGCAACGTGTCACACCTGTTTTCCAATTCATTTTTCCTCAGTGGTTGAAAATGGAGAGGTCATAGTTAGAATCCCGCCCCCCCAGCACCCTCTACCACATGTGTGCATCTGTACACGCAGACACAAACCTGAGGCGTTTCCTCGTAGACTGTTTGCCGTCTTCTGTCAAACAAAAACACCATCTGAGCGTGATCATCGGTACGAGGCGTGCGTGTAGCGGTGGGCAGCCGGCCCAGATGGGGTCAGTGTGGGGGAACGCGACCGCACGTGTACTGGGTACACGTGTGTGATGGGACACGGAACACTACTAATGCACTCCAAAATAAGCGAGTGTGCCGCCATCTGAGTGGCCATCAAGCAAACATCCACAGCAAAGATGTAGAAATCATCTATGTTTCAGACTCTGGGTCTATCCCCATCTATACGTGTAGCTGATGCCCCATGCCAGCTGAGATGGAGTTAAGGGTAATTTACAAAAATGGCTCAGTTGAACGCGCAGGATCCATTTGAAAAAAGTGTACCTTTTAAATGTACTCAGCAGTCTGAATATTGTATTTGTGGCCCTGTCCCACTGTTTGTGGCTGGGTGCTGGCAGCAGATGAAGGGGAATTTGATGACGACGGATGGAGCAGTAAATATGAACTGGCCCTGTGTGCGTGTTTAAAAAGCTGTGACTCCTTGACACATTGCTCCAACTCTTTTCTTTGGCATGGTGTCAAAAATATTACCAATTACACAAAAGCCCTCTCCTCAAGCCAGTTGTTTTTTCAGCTGCTCGAGAAGGGGGGGAAAGAGGGGGCCCTCTTATAAACTACTCTCTGGGGCAGCTTTGTTCCCGTGGATATCAGAAAAATTGCAGAATGCTTTTCAGTGGAAATGGGGGGAAATGATATTTACTCGGAGTGTAGATAATACTCAAGAATACTGATAAAGAATGATAATTTAAGATTTTTTTAAGTGTTTATTTGTTCTTTTCATGCTCCCACACCTCCCTACTCCTGAGAATCTTCACCAGTTGGGACGGTGGGGGAGTCTGAGCCATGAGATGATTTCAGCTACAGCCGTTCAGGCTACACCCTACATAAACTGACTTGTAAGCCACGAGTTCTTTCTTTATAGACTTTAAACCAACATGGCTCAGCTAAACTGATTCTTAAGCAATTTTTCCATGAGTCACAATACACCAGCTTCTACTTAACAGCTTTTGTACTTGACATGGCTGTATAAATGTTCACCTACCTTTGAAATAGCTTTTTTGTCAACACTCTAAATGTGCCTACAATTAATTTGAAGCCAGTTGCTACTGTTTGAAAGGTTCATGTTTGAATAGCTATAAAACAGCTCACCTCCGAGAAACTTTTCTTCACTCTCCATCTAATCCATCTGATTTTTGGTGATATGTAGACTTTTTAAAATGCTCTTTTAATGGACATGGTCATAAAATTGAGCATAATTTCTTCTGGTTAATGTCGTCTGCAAAGTTTTATCTGTCCTGTCTATTAATTTCTGCTAACTGACACTACTCCTCACCATGAGATTTATCTGTTAGAGTTTTATTTCGCGCAGATAACGAGACTGTGCTTAGCACTGACCCTCTCCAGTGTGCTTTAATTCACTTTAAAACAGGCGGTATGACATCACAGCGATGAACCTGGGGTGGATCAATATCACATCCCAGTTTGTCAAAACTGAGGTCCTGTCCTAAGGCATTGTCACAGGTTTCACCAATGGAGGAAAATTTATTGCTGAAGATTTGAGTTTGGTTGGATGACAATAGTTTTTAATCTGAAACTTCCACTGCCTTCCTTATTTGTTTTCAGGTAAGAAGGCAAAAGACCCCATTCTGTGAGAGCATCAAGATTTCGTTGAAGTTAAACTTTCAAAAAGAGGTCGGTGACGTTGCAATACAGTTATGTTTGTTTGCTCATGACCTTAAAACATATAGAAAATATTAGATAAGAAAAAATTAGACTGTTTAAGTTATATA
>JABJVR010000037.1:7191661-7251090 GCA_025773905.1 Chitala chitala | reverse complement strand
TAGTGCTATTCACCTGTTACTTTACATACATGGGATGGTGTGTCCTGTGGTTGTTCTTTTCCATGTATTTCATTTTTCCACATTTGTGTTAACGGGCTGAAAGAGTACAGCAATCTAGGCCTGCATACAGCTGCTGCCTTAATTCCATGCTAGCCCTTTTGCTTACACAGTATCTGTCAGTGAGTCACGTAATTAGCTGCAGAGGTTACCATGGTACTGACGCAGCTCTGCGAAACAGCCCGGCTTTGGAGACATTCCTGTGCAAGGATAGGGTCTCGCACTCAAACAGCTCCACTTATCTCCCTTTACCAGTTGGGTTTTCTTGCACAATTAGTCCAAGCCTTTCGCAATTTTGAATTGTTAAAATTAATTCGTGGTCTTTATTTCGTCCAGCCAATAAGCGCTGCAGAGCACCTCTGCTGATGATGACTTGTTCGCAACAGCAGATTTTATTTTCACGTACTGTTCTCCTAGCCATTATGTCATCCTTGTGAAAAGACACATACTTAATGTCTGGTCAACAGGGAAAAGTGGCCGTTAACTTTTTTTCTTTTCCCACCCACGCCGGTTCTTACACTTCCTACGTGAATTTGTCCTCTGAAATCCCCGTTCAAACACATGCTGCTTCAGTTCAGCCTTTTGCAGGATGCTAAATAATGAAGCCCCTGTCAATTTAATACAGCGTAACCATATCGATCTGTTTTCCGCGACACTTTTCCAGCAGTAGGACTACATGGTGAAATTTAATATTAAATATTTAAATACAATTCAAATACACGAGGAAACGACACATGCACACATTTTTATACACTATATAGGTATTCATTATTGCGTTCTTCTTAAACATTGTTAGTTGTTCCATGCTGCTTACTATTTATTTATCATTTATTGCCTAGAATAACTTATTGTCTTTAATAAGTTTATTATTTTACTTATATTAGTTTTATACGCATCCATTTTTAAATTTATGTGTACTGAAATATTGTGATGTTTACGTTATTCACTATTACTGAGACCTGAGTACTGTATTTCATTCCTTCCGTGTTTCATGGCCAGAATGACAACAACGTTATCCTTACCCTTAACAATAATAAATAAATAAAACAAATTCGTTTGTTTTTGGATTAATTTTTACAGCCACGCCTTTCAAATAACTTTATTTGATGGTGCAAGGCTAGACGGCTAAATGAATACTATTATAATAATTTATTATCATTATAAGAATTAAACACACACTCCTTACCTTATTGTTATTGTTGATACACAAAGGTCCTGGCGTTAGAACATTCATATGTAAAATGTTATTTACATTTGTGCACTGATAACGCACTGAAGGTATTTCCCTGAAAGTCACTTTTGCGCAGTTTCCGAATGTCATGCAGAATGTTTTCATGGCTCTTACCGAATGAGAACTGTGCCTGTTAACCAACAGGATGGTTTTTACCCTCAGGGTGTAACGCTTAAGTCAGGGTAATAACAGACCGCTTTGTCAACTCGACAGCGCTCCTGAAGGTGCTGACACGATCCCTGGTCTGATTTAGTGCTGAGTTATGTTGTTTAGGATGCACACATACAGTCATGTTGACTTACTGCTCCGCGTGTACGTGTGTGTGTGTGCCTGCTTCACCCACACGCTGGCACGCCGCGATCTATTAACGTCCGCTAGGGGGCAGAGGTGTGGGCCTACAGGTGATGCGGAGCTTTCTTCACAGTCATGAGTTGTAATAGCAGAAAGTCGTAAGTGTAATTCATTTGTGAACGGTTCCAAGCAACCGACCTTAATATTTGGCAGAAAAGCCACGAGTAGAATCCAAAATGAAATACAAGTGTTTAACGTAATGCAGTGCAGTAACTATTATACAACGGCTTAATAAACGAAGATTACCTGTACTAGTTATCAATCAAGCTTGATAACCTTCAACTTTTTTTTTTTTTTTTTGCGTCGCCTGTAGTTCTAGGCATTTAATTAATATTATATTAAAATGCCACTGAGATAATAATATACGATAACATAACGTTTGTATTTATCTGTTTCAGTTACAGCTAATTTAAATTTAAATGTGTTTTTGGCCACTTGGGTCTTTTTTGCACGTAGACATTGATTCATTTGTATGTTTTTGTATACCTTCAGCTGACATAACAGATGGTATTAGTTACAGTAACTGCTAATTACACTAGTTACACAGATTTAGACGTGGTTATTTGTAGGATTACCTGTCTTCCATGGCTGACAAATCCGCCGGTCGTTCTTCAAAGCCAACACCTAGATTTACAGGGAAGCTCCTTCATATAGTCACTCTACTGTACAAAATTTCAGTCTTTGAGTCACTACAGTCATAAGGTGAACGGTTTGAAATTACAGGTACAGTCATGACCAGTTGTCTGTGGAGAGTAAATGTCGTATATGATAAAAATACTGCAGTCACGTCAGAGCTCTTCTGTGGAAAGCCCGTATCTCTCAGCAGTTTTACTCTTGGCATTTTAGCAGAGAGTGCTGAATAAATTGGGAACATCTGGACATTTCTCTCTATAGTTATTTGTGTATGACTGAAATAGTGTACAACTGCAGTACCCATTTGGAGCAGAATTGTGAGGATTTGTCATCATAATGAGTGCTTTATATTGTTGTGATTTGTGAAAATAAAGATTTTTAAAAATACCTTTTTTATAGAGCTATAAGCAGTAGACTGTTTAATAAGTAGCGTTAAGTGGCTGTAGTGATTACAAAGTTTGCTGAATGTGCAGTATGAAAAGCAACACTTATCCTTAAAGTGTAAGATAAATATTCTAACTAGTGTTTTACAAGTAGTAAAATGCATGTAGCCTTTTCTCAAATTTATTAAAAATTATTACATCATTTTGGCGCCATTCAAATTCCACTAATTTAAGCATCCATTAGGTGAAAGTGTTCCAAAGTTGCCACACTTTGAGGTATAATGGAGTTAGTGAGAGAATGAGAGGACTGCTTACAGAAAGGATGTGGAGGGGATGTTTGTGTTTCACGGAAGCCTCTGTTGTTCCCACTCACTGCTGTTTGTGGCTGGCTGCCTGGAGTGCTGTATGCTGAAAGACGCTGCTGTAACCTTGTGATGCCCTGCTCCTTCTGGACTTCTCCATACAGCTCCCAACACCGCCAATGAGAGTCCTGCGTAGGCTCCTGTTTCCTTACTGCCCCACCCCCCCAACCGCCTGCGTCGGCACGTCTGCTCCGATCTCTCTGGGCCTTTCAGAACACCCCTGCTGCCTGCAGCCCCTCTCCCCCTCCGCGCTCTCTGTCTTCCGGATGTCTTCCAGCATGGCTTTTTTTTCCTTCCACTTCCTGTCTCTCTTGATCTGTCATACCGGTCACAGTGCTACACGCTCACTTACTTTTCTGTACCTGAGGATCATTTGCACTGGACCCCCTGCTGACTGACCCACCCAAAGCCATCATTGCTTGCTCAAGATCTTTAAAAAGAATCAGAGCTCTAGTTTCTGTCTTTGGTTATGTGTTCATCCAGAACGTCACGATTCTCCTGTGTTTCTGGCAAATTAGTCTCCCTGGCTAGATGCCCAGACAGGGTTTCCCTGTGAACCTGTGAAGGTGACTGGCTGAGGTGTTCGCAGGTGTCAGAGTTGTTCCCCCACTACCGTAATTGGTCATCTGCTCTCTGTATGGCTTTTCACACCGTTTCACAAAGACCTTCCTCCTCACTGTTGTTTCTCACACCAAGTCATAAACGCCGCTTACGGTTTATGTACACCACCTGTGTTCATTTCTCTGAACTCCAGGACTGTGAAGATGCACCACTTGTTACACCAGGCAGCCTCTTGCAATGATGCCATCATGGTCTGAAAGCTTCTGAGATGAAGGTGTCAGTGAGAAGCTGAGCATGAAGTTTCCTCAGAGCCCCATCTTTGCTGTCCCTCCATCTCACCTGCTCTCTCTTGTGTCCGTGTTTAATATGTGTAACACTGTAAATTACTAGTATCATTAAGACCAGGTACTTTACGTAATGTAGTTTGTGGCTAAATGTTTTGCTACAGGTGATGAAGAACAAGGTAATGATGATAACAATGATGATAAAGATTATTTTTATAATTATGATACATTTACCAAAATTGACAGAAACGTGATCATTTATTTTTGATATGTCAGGATCATGTTGAAAGCATGTTGAAAGCATCATTAATGGTACACATTTAAAAGATGAGAGTCATGAAAAGTATGTAGACTATGCATTTTATAAAAGCATGTAATTCACAATCGAGAATTCAAATGGAACAATATAGCCATTTTTTCACCCACTTAAGAATCAGAAAAAAATCAGGCTTCGTTAAGAGGTAGTCACATCCATTTTATTTGCATAAATTTTCTTCAGACATGATTCCTGCTGCTGTTGTGTTGTAATTTGAGTGTCTGAATAAGCAGTGGTGAGGGTGTGGAGACCAGCTCCAGAGAAACGAGTGCCCTGTCATAAACAGCCCTCTGACAAGAGTGACACATGGACTAAACCTGCGTGCACCATCTGACCTTGATTTTCAACATCCTGCCTTGGGAACAGATTAGACTGACATTATAGTTCACATCAACTCTGCAAACGGCTTCATTGTGAAATCGCAGTGGAGATGGATGTCTTTCAGTCCTCCTGGGGGGGGGGGGGTGGTTCACGAAATTCTCACATTAAGGGACTGTAACACTTGTGCTGTTCACATTTTCTTCCTCTAAAGGTCACAGTCGTGGCATTTGTAAAGCAGCGATGAGTGTTTATTGTCCACACAGCCAGTTCCTCACATTTAAATCAAGGCGGTGCATAATAAATGCATAATAAACGTGAAATGAAAATGGAGGCACGCATAGGCATTCAAACAGTTTCCTCCAGCAAATGTAATTAATCTGGTTACACAAAATTATGTTAATGAGTGATGCCGTTAGCTGTTAGCCAAGTGGCCTGTCCTTGACATTGTTTGTCCTTACTGGGACCAAATGCTTTTTGACATTAGGAGATAAAGAAGCTGACACAGAGGGGAGTGTTACTGTGACCAATGTCTGTATAGGGCAGAGTGGGCTCTTCTACCGGTCCATGAAGTGGAGCACGGTGCCGGCAGCACTGTGCCGCTGGGAAAACCCGTCTGAGCAGGAGTGTAAACGCTTGTTAGGACTGCAGGGCAAACGGACGAGGCAAGTTCTGGAAGAGAACTTTGTGTGTTCTGCTAAAGAAGAACAGTCCACCTTTTGGCAGGCAAACGATGCGTAGCATGTGGCCACAGCTGGGGTTAGTTGTAGCGTGATGAGAAAGAGTCGGTGAGCCTTCTGTGAAAAAGACCAGTCAGATAGTCTCCCGACAGGATCTGTTAGTTTGCACAAGTGGTGCACAGACAGCTTGGGAGAGTTTCAGTATGTCTGCCAAGAGGAATGGTCACAAATTACCTTTAGCTTGCATGCAGATTTGTTTCAGACACACCCGGCAACACTGGCATTTGCAGTCTGCAGTGTGCATCTGCCATATATAGACCAGACATACTGTATATACTGCAAGTATGTCTGCATGTCACTTCGGTGTTCTTAGTATGAAATAAAATATTAAGTTATGCACTCAAGTATAATTTTAGGCAAATTATTGATGGCACTCAAATGTGAGACTATAGGAAAGGACCTTGTTATGTACAGTATGTATTGCATATTAAGAATTTCTGCCTGACCAGTTTTTGCCCATAACTACTAACATACAGTAGCATTTCAGTTTAAACTTTCCCCCTTTGTACAGTAAGATATACTTTTTCAATAGAAACTTAAACAGACCTGAACCTTGTGGCTCAGTGTTATTCGTTTTACTGCAAAATTGAGAAGAATGCACTCGTCACGTCTGCGTGTTCCTATTGTGTGGAATAAAACGTGCCAGAGCGGATGGCTCCATGCGTACTTTAAGCAGAAGACATCTTCTCGCCTGGCTAGTTGTGTCTGGGGTTGTTCGCAGTGCAGCTTTTGATGTGCGTGACTTGCAGACCTGTGGTCCATTTCACTGATACGTTTCTACAGCGACCATCCTGATTTTTCTTGAGGTCTTTTTTTTGCTTTAATGAGATGATTCAGATAGGTGTAAATCCTGCCCCTCCATCGTCGCGAAGCCAGGCTGAACTGCCATGTTTAGTCATCACAGGCCTGGAATGTGTTCTGGGTCCTCAGGGCTGCTTGGACGGAAAGCAAACAATCTTTTTAAAGCTACTAGAAGAATAATGGTGAAATAAAGGTGAAAGTCTTCTACATTTTAAAATAGTTTTTTATTTCTCATACAAGAAAAAAATCCTTTGGTGTGACAGCAACATTTTCTTTGACAAACTGCAAAGAGCTGTTGAACCAAATAATAGTTAAATATATGTAGGTTGGTAAAGTCTTCACTAGCACAAAAATTCCAGTTTTTATTGCAAAATATTAGCTTTTTAAAATAAACTACCTTATCTGTTTACGCGTAGGACACCCCTCAAAATAAATGGGTGGGAAATTATGGGGTAAAAGTACATTAAAAAGTGTTCAAAAATTCTATTTAGAAACAGTAATATTTGATGAGCTTTTAAGTTCGTGTCGACATTTGTTGTGCCTTTCAGACACCATGTCAGAGTGCGTGAACAGAAATCATGTTTATAAGCCTTTAACATCAGCTTTGCCGTTTTTATCACCTGCACAAAATCTGTACCCATTTAGCCATTTATCAGTTTATCAGGGAAAAGTAATTTAATAATCTTCTCTTTTGTAGTTTTCACTCTGCACACACAGATATTATCAGTTTAGTTCACAGTATAACCAGCATGTACTGAAACATTTTTAATTCATTCCAAACGCTACTTTAACTAATTTAACTGCATTTTCACTAAAAATGTACTTGTACAAATGACATTTTCACCATGTAAATGTACTGCGCTGTGTAAAGGGGGACATGCTGGTTTAGTGGTTAGCACTGTTACCTTTTATCTCCATACTTGGGGGCTTGAGTCCCACCTGTTCTGTGGGACTCAAGCTTTTTTTTTTTTTGTGGGACTCAAGAGTTTGCTTGTTCGACCTGTGCTTTGTGCGTTTCTTCCCACAATCCAAAGACATGCTGATTGTGTGTGATGGTGTCCTGCAGTGGGCTGTGTCCTGTGCAGGGTGTCTCCTGCGTTGTGCCCTTAGCTATCTGGGATAGGCTCCAGGACACCCCCTCCCCAATGACCCTGCACAGGATAAGAAGTATGGAAAATGAGTGGATATGTATATATTTAATAGGTTTTTTTAATACATATCAGGTTATGAAGCCAGCGTGCAATTAAAAAAAGTTAATATTTCCTCAAAAAACATTTGTGGTAAAATATGCATGCATCCACTTTAACCAATTAAACTAATAAGAAGGCAATAAACAATTCAATTTGACTGTTAGGATGGAAAAAGCGAAAACTTGATTACATGTTTGACAGTGGACCAGCAATTACTTTCATCTTTTATTCTATCATCTGTTATTCCACTTCATCTTTTTCCTCACTACTGGACTAATGAGAACCCCCACTGAAGAGCAGGACCAATAGAATATTTAATCCAGGCCAAAAAAAAAAAACAAAAAAAAAAGGGGATGAAATCTTAATGCATGCCTTAATTGATAGTTATTTTTTTTACAGGGGAAAGTCCAATATTGGGTTTTGTGTGCCAGGACTGGAATGTTTCAGCAGCTGTAAGCTATCAGAGAACCAGCTGCTGTTAACCACACAGACACCACCTGAAAATTATTTGCATGGCAGGATGCCTGGACTTTTCACATCAGTCGGCAGTTTTTTTTTGCCCATAGAGGCTTGTGTTCTCCTTTAGAAATCTGGGAAAACTTTAGTGGTAAAATCTGTGGTACTCAGAGACAACAGGGCATAACAAACACACACAGCTGCACATGAATAACAGTGTGGCACAGGGCGGCTGCAACTATTTGTAGTTGGGGGGGGGATAATAACCTATATATAATATATATTTTTAAAATGTTTATTAATTTGCTTTATTAATTTTTATTCTCATACTAATAATAGTGTTGATGGGGGGCATCTGCCCCCTCTCACCTTCACCACTGTATCAGATATGTGGCGCCTTCTCAAAGTCAGCTGGCTGATGTACTGTTTCAGCGATAATCACTGCAATGTAAAGACAAACCCACATTCCACAATGAAGTTACCAGGCATTTGTGTGATGACATCAACTTGTATACCATGCAAAACTTAGTGTGTTAGTTGTGTGTGCGCAGCAGATGCTCCAGATACCCTGCTTCCTCCTGGACCACTGTGGGAAGTAGGAAGGCAGGCAGTCTGGCCGATGGATCAATATCCCATCATGCAAGTTCTGAGGGATCTTGATTAGGTGTAGGAGCTCGGTATGAGACAAAATGCCCCACAACAGCTGATGGGTCTTGCCCCAAATGGAGCGTAACACATGGACGCATAATTCGTCCAACGCGTTCGTTCCCTGTACTGTGTCATGAAATAACCTCTTTCACAACAGTTCTATTGCACTTCTTTCCATTCAGGTCGTTACCATGGCAACTCAGTGTTGTACGACTGGTTTTGGGCCCACCCGTACAGGACAGGAGTCAACCTATGAGCATCTGGCATGCACGTTACGTCACTCTCTCTGTGCACGCTGAACACTTCGTTAATGCCGTCACACTGTCAATAATCGCCACAGAAAGGTGACGTTTGCAAGCGCAGAATCTTGTGAAATGGTACTTTACAAGTCCTTTACATGAAGGGCAACGAGTCATTTAGAGGAAGCAATGATTAATGATTTCGTTCTTTCACCACCGTTGTCGCTGCACTTAAAACATGTTCTTGCATACAATATGGAACGCTGTCTATCTGTGCCTTCTGATCAACACGTTCCACGTATAAAATGAATCCATGGGACTGTAATGTAAATCAGCAACATTTATGGGGGTTTCATGTGGAAACAGAACGCAATGGCAATCAACGGCATTTGTGGAAGAGGAAAACGAAATATAAGCGAATGGACAAGAAAAGACTCCCGTGCATAAGTAGAGCTTCGCTGCTCTCAGACTTCCGCGATGCGTCTTTTCTGACTTGCTGCTCTAGATAGCCATGTATAGCATACATCTTTAATAGTGCAGAGAGAAAAAGAACAGAAATACCAAAGTAGGCCAGTGTTGGGCAATCTGGGACGACTGGGCGCCCCTGGGTCTCTCCCAAAGACATTTGCTACATATAATGTTCGCTCCTGCCAGGTTGTTTAATTTATAAAGAGGCTTTTGCATTACACAAACGCGGCAAAATCACATGCGCGTTAAATGTTTTCTTAGTAAAACAAACCACCCGTGGACTGAAAAATGAGCTAATCTGATACTGATGAGTTTGTGAGTATTGATACTGTTATTGTCAATAGCACAAACAAGTCCTGTTTTAGCTAACGGCAGTGACCTGAGAGAAGTCTAGCTGATGTCCTTAAAGTCGATGTTGAGGGCTGCCAGCTGTGGATATTTGAGATGACACATGTCTGCATCACTTCATGCTGTCTCACACGGTCCACCTAACTCGCCCAGGGAGGTCTGGCTTCAAAACATGGATCCCACATGTTCAGAATCAATAGACGAACTGCATACCATAAGTTTTTAACAGTTAAAAGAAAACAAGAACATCCGTAAAGTTGTTGATCGACAAGAATAAAAGATCTCTTCTCTACATGTACTGTAAAAGGGTTTATGATGTTTAACACATCCCTAAGCAGAAAATCTGTGTGCAAAAAAGGCAACTACAAGACAAAGGAGGAAGAGAATGACATGAAAGCATTTAACTCATGTTCTTTAAAGGCCCATCTACACGCAGCAGAGAGGACATACAGGCGTTTTTGTCTTCTCCTCTCGATCTCTCTGCATTAAACAAATGTCATTGGCTTGGAGAGAGTTTGGCAGGGACTGCAGTTCCTGGTGTAGGAGATGTCAATGTTTCATCCCAGAAAAGAAAGACCTGAGGGACTGCTGCTCTACTTTTTATCTCGCCTTACCCCCCCCCCCAAAAAAAAACATATATTCCCTGTTTATCAGTTTATTTATCCAAAGACCCCTTGTTCAGGCATAACCACTAACTATTGCACATTGAGCTCATACACAGCAGTCATATGAGAATCTCAATAAATTATCATGTAGAATTTCAGCCATCCATCACTGTATCCAATATTATAGGACAGGTATATGTTTTTAAAATGATAATATTGTGTTTATGATATGATACTTTTGATAAATTCAAATAAAATTTTTTGCAGGCCTTTTTGTGTTCTGATGCAGCTACATTGTTTGAATGGTGAAAATAAAATGATCTTTCTCCCTTTCTTTTCCCACATGCTTCCAAAAACTCTGCTACCTGGACTTTTTAATTCAACAACAGCAACGGACACTGGACAGCCATGGATAATCCGAACAGAAATGCTTTCTAAGACCCAATGAGCCCTGACAAGATTTCTTAAGGCCATGAAAGCCAGGATGAAACAGGGGACTTGGAATAAACTTGAAAATCCCTTCAGCAAGCGTGTCTGTGCTCAGAATGTCTCACAAACAGCCATAGAACAGTGAAGATCTGGCAGCAGTATACCTGAGCGCTCAGGTGAGTTTTGCATTCACCTGCTCCCAGCTGGTAACCGATCCGAACCGGTAAGTTGTTGGTCTGTCAGTGGCTTCATCCAGACGTTGTCCCACAACCAGAACAACATTGTGTTAGGCTGTTGCACTGGGAAGAAGGGTAGCATGTATTTCCCAGGCTGGCTTCTGGTGCCTTCTCTCCATTGTACCCATGGGATAGCCACCAGATCGCTGGCCCTTCATCACAGTTTGCCAGCTAATGTCTGCATTGCTTGTAACCCCTGGCAGCCATGGACATGACAGTCCACAAAAAAACACAGCAACCTTTATTGTCTGAATGAGGCAATATTGACAGGACAAGCAACTAAGAAACCATAAGCGAGCAAGGCAGGGAAAAGCGAGGTTGTCTCACCAGCGTTGCATTAACGTTCCTTCATCATTGTCATGACTCATGTCACTGGGCCCGGTCTTCCATTTCACAGCAGAGCTGAGCCCAAGAAGAGAAAGTCCATTTCCGGCAACGTCAAGGTGCTGACACCACGGGCCGTGGGGTGGAGGATATCATTTCTGTTTGAGGCTGAAGATCACACCAACTGTCTCACAGCTTGCAAGAGCCAAAAAAGACAGAAAATATGAGGGGCAGCTCAGGAACAAACATAACCAGCAATTTTTAGTGGAAAAAGCCCCTTTCTCTTATATTGACCGACCTCATAGTCAGGGTGTCAGGGGATCGGTTGTTTCCCGACTCATTTGACAGCCAAGTCCTGCGTATTTACTCGCACTCAGTATGTTTAAGTAAGCTGTGCTCCTGAAGTCTGAACGACTTCCTCATCTGCTGCTCAGCTGCAAGTTGATCTCCCAGCCTGCGAGAATCTGTGCAGCTGCCGTAGTGGCATTCTGAGGGACTAGCTTCAAGGCACAGTTAAGTCCTGGGATAAACCTCTATATGAGGTAGGTAGCATAGCAGCTAAGGAACTTTCTTTTTGACCCAAATGGTGAACATCCGAGGATTGAGAGGTGGCAGGCTGTTGTACTCTTGACCAGAGTAGCTATGCTGCTTTCATAAAAAACATCCAGCTCTATACAATGCAACAGAATGTGGAAAATATGTATCTCACTTTTGTGCAGTGCAGCGAGGGCACACATGTAACTAAATGTATTAATTATTTCATGGATTCTGCTACTGTAACAACGGGACGCTGGTAGCTAATAAACACACAACACAGAGGTTGGCAGTGCACATCAAGGCACAAGAAATATCATGAGGACGGCGCTTAAGGGACATAAACTAGGTCTCATCAACAGAAGTATATAAACTAGAAAATACCATGATACAATATATGATCTGCTAAACATAGAATTGTGTGGTATTTGTTCTAGATGTTTCTCTAATTAACAACATATGCTCTTCAACATTCACTGATACTTTTGATTTCCGTTACTGTGACTGATTTTATTTTTTTATGTACATGCATTAAAGTCAGAAACAGTTTTCTAATTTTTAGAAATATCTCTGTTTAGCAGGCCTGAAGTAACATTTAATAAACACTGTATTATAACATTAAGAAAAAAAAAGTGGGCCTTCAGAGTGAAACTCCTTGCTTAGGTCACTTTTGAAGAGCCTCGGGGGTGTCTGAACAGTCGGTTTTCCTGGGGTGCACAGTGGGTGGACTCTTCATCAAGCACACATGATCTGCTTCAAGGAGGTGCAGTTTACAAAGACACTGATGATAAAACATTCACCCTCATAACACTAAATCAGTTCCTGCTATGTGTAATAACACTTGTTTTTCCTACTTTTAGTAATGACAAATTCAGATCGATGTTACCCATCTTCTTATATGGAGACATAATGTAGACATAATGCTATTAATGATTATATAAGGTTTCACCTTATCTTCTTGATTTTCAGCCATCTGAGCAGGAAATCCTATGAGGTCCTGCTGTGACCATATGAAGTGGTATGACATTTGGTATATATCACAAAGGAGAACTCAAGCTAAATGGTATCTCCCTGGTTTGCTTTGAGGTAATTGTAATTAAAATAGCTCCCTTTGTTTCAACTGCATGGCTCCACAAACTGCAGTGTTTCTAAGGCAACGCAAGTCAACAAACACCCTCTTTTATCTTGTAGTTGCCTTTTTTCACATAATATTTTCTGCCTAGGACTGTGTTAAATATTGTAAAGCCTTTTACAGTGCATGTGGAGAAGAGATATTTTATGCTTGTCGATCAAAACTTTACGGGTGTTCTTCTTTTCTTCTATCTGTTAAAACTTAATAGTATGCTGTTCACCTATTGATTCTGTGCTCTGTACCTTTCAGTATGACTGAGCCTTTGGTTTATAACCTTATCAGGATACTTTGTGGCATATTGATGCCAACATTGATATACACTGTGTATTTGCTAAAATGCCTGGCCTGTTGGTTGGTGAATGACGTTTGGAACATCGACACAGGATGGTCCAGCGGATCCTCCATGTTATCTTCTATGTAGATCAATGGAGCTGGTCTCCATGGTAACGCCAGCAGATGGAACAGTGCTAGTGTGCAGCTCAGCAGAGAGTGGCTGAAGTCCCTGAAGAGCACAGTGTCCTGGATGTTGATGCATTAGTGGTGCTATCTGTGTTCCTGTTCCTGTCCCACACTCCTTTCAGTATCAACCATTACCTGACAGGTGCACGCAACTGAAATAGGAACACCATGTGCACAAATTAGTGCTGTCTTTTATTATTTTTTGTAGAGAATATATATATATATATATATATATATATATATATATACATATATAAACATGTGTACATTCATGTATACAGACAATCTAGGCAACTAGTGACAATTTTCACTGCCTGTAGAAAATGGAAGAAAATGGGTAACACTGACCTGAATTTGCCTTAGTTATCAAAAGTCTAAATTGTGCAACTCACCTTGAACCATGACCAGCACGCCACAGCGTTAATATCAGGATTTCAGCACAAGTGGATGGCCAGAGTAGGACTGACCCTGTTATTTACCTGGAAGCAGCAGCTCGCTCTTTCATTCCACCTGTAAACAGTACACAGGCAGGCGGTTTTCCTCCAGCCACCCGCCATAACGTGATTCATAAATCAGAGTGGTATAAGTGAACTGGCCGGAAATGATGTATGGTGGAATTGTCTGTTACTTAACACACATGTGGCAGGCTGCCTGTGATTTTCACTTTGGACAGTTTGTACATTTCCTGTGTTTGGAAGCAGTGTGCTAGGAAAACTGTTTGGAGGGAAGTTTTTTTTTCTGGGCAAGCTTTTTTTTTAACACCTGAACCTACCACAGTTGTAATTTTATTTTTTATTGTCAGCTAATAGTGATACTGATAATACTGATGTAACAATCCCTGTATAGTCCTTTTGCACTTTTTCATGACACACTCAACAGCTATTTTCTGCCATAGACCTTGCTCTAATTATTTCACCTGTTAGATTACTATTCTTGGTAGTTGTACTAAACTCTCAAGGAAATGCACTGTGTAGCCCCATATAGAGTTTCTGTTTAACCTGGTGCTGTATGCACTATGTACCTGCATTGTGGTGCCAATGTCTACTCATGTCAACATGAAGATATCATGCAAATGTTTACACTGATTTATTCTGGTAATACGTCCAAGAAAATAATATATATGTGCTACGGGTGCCTTGATTGCTGCTAGTGTGGTTTAGGGTGGGCACCTCGGGAGACCAAGCTACACAGGAAGGGGGAATCCTTGCCATTGATAGGACATGTGTAGACAGGCCCCCCTGGTACAATTTAAACAATGATATACAGTACAAATGTCTATCACAGAATATGGAGTTTAACACATAAGAAAAAAGTGATTTTAAAGGTCACTGCTGTAAATTCAATGGGGAGAAACATGTTCAGAGGTATACTAAAATGGCAGGAAGACTTGTCTTAAGCATATGAGGCCTGTGTGCCCTCGTAAGCCGCCATCACTCACAGGATAATTCTGTTTTATTGGTCCTTTAACGGTGCCACCTGATCCTAGGCATCTCAAGGACAAGGAGTGTCTGAAAAACTACAGTCAGTTTCTGATGTATATGTAGGGGTGATGAATGAGCTCGGAAGAGTCGGTGGGGGAGGGAGTAAGGGGGTGGATCTGGCGTGTGTAGGACGACAGTAGCCGTACAACAGCCGGAACAGACCCGGGGGGGATTCCATGCCCTGGACTCCCACCATATGTCTGCTACCCGCCTCCGAAGCCCTGAATGTGACGTCATCCACCGGTTCCCTCTGGCAGGGCGTTTTGCATTACGGGCAAATGTAACCGTCAGTGTTTCTGCATTCCTGCCATAGCAGTAGTGAAAGATAAGGACAAAACGTTCACCGGTTACTGGATGTCTGTACTTTACCCTCCGCAGATACAACAAAGAAGAAGAATTTGTTTTGATTCTCCAAAAAATGGTTGACAATATTTGCTTTAAAATAAGAGACAGGGGACCGTTGAACCAAAAGCACATTCAGCGGAACGTGCGTTGTGGACTGTATGAAACCTGCATGCTTGTGAAGCACTTAGAAATCTCGTTAGTAAAGAACACATTGACCTGTAAACAAAGTGATTGCTCTGTAAGACGTCCGTGACGGTAGCGCAAAGAACAGAGGGAGGTACCAACCACAGCTTTTATCCCAGTGCCAGAGGCTCTGTTTGTTCTGAAATTTGGCATATTTACAAATGTGTTCTTTCAGGTTGAATTCCATTTAGTCACTATGCATAACACATATTGTTTTGCATGGGATCAGATATATTGGCATGCGGGTGTAGATTATGTCGTTTCCTTGCATGTGGATATGCGGATTATCCCAGTGCATGTGAGGACTTTCTCCAGGTGCTTTGCTTTCCACTCACGATCTAAAAACACATGATTCAGTTAGCTATTGACTGTAAATTACCCATAGTACATGTGTGCATAACTGGATGTTTGCCTTATGCTACTGCTCAATGAAATGTGTATTGTACACACCCTGTGTTGTCTGTTTTCTGCTACTGGTTCACTCTAACCCCAAAATGGATAAGCAGCTTGTAAAAGTGAATTCAAGGACTGAAAGGATATACAGAATAGAATTTACTAGACAGAAACTACGAATCCACATCAACAACACTTACAAATAAGTCGTAAGTGCGTTATCTCTGATTTACTGTGTTCCAGTCTTCTCTCACTTTCTTTATGTTAAATGAAACTCTTAATATCTTTTGAATGTAACTATTATGAAGTGCTCTGTGCTGCCCGAGTAATTCACAGTTATAATAACGCTCTGTGATTTATAAGTTCAGTGGCATTGCTGCCGGCTTCAGAAAAGTTTCAGTGTTTGTGCGAGTTTAAGATACTGTTCCTTACAGTTCTGACCATTAACTACAGCCACCACTGCTGGAACTCAACTGGAACACAATATAGTTAATATTAACAGCTGGATTTAGCAGGAAGGCCACAGGGGCGCTGGAAATTGTCACTAGCAACACAGATTGTCTGTATACAGTACATGAACATGCACTCATTATATATGAAATCCAATTGGTCCTTATAGTGCCCTCCTCCTGTCAGTTACTTCAGAAAAGAATTACATATTAATATAAGACACATGGTTAGTCCCTTTATAAATACGGTCCCTTTGTGGCACCCCATTCTTACAAATCCTAGAACTGCATCTGTTAATTTTATACTGCAAAATGCACACACACACACACACACACACACACACACACACACACAGGTTTTCAATTCTTAAATTTTGTGACAGTCTACTTGAATCTATATGTTACGTGAATGGTGTACTGAGTCGCGCGTCTCGTTGTGTGCAGGAGAAATGACGCAGGCTTCCTGCAACGGATCAGTGATGTCAGCATTCAAAGGCACGTCTTCTCCTGTATAGTTTTTCCATTTCACAACTCACATCCAAAACATAAATAAATAAAATAAAAATAGATACGTATGTCACTAATTCTGGGGTTACGATGTTGCAGGTCTAATGTTTGTTTCAACGATAAATGCGTGCTTTTTAAACAGACGTTTTTTTGTGCGTCTCATATGTTTCACTATTCAGTGAACTTTTGTTTTTGGCTAGAAGCCTATTCCAGTATAACTTTAAGGTAAAGTAAGAGATTCTGACTCCTAGGTTACATTATTGCTTTTCAGTAGTACTCCTGCCTTTTTGCCAAACTAAATATCGTGTTTTAATCACAATAATTTTTAGCAAATCATTTTAATTGAAAGTTTACTTTCCTAGTAAAGGAATATTGGGGTTAGCCTTTGCAGTTAAAATAGTCTATTAATAGAACACATCCTAATATCTACAGTACAGTAGATATGCTCGCTAGCAGCTGCAACCATGTTCACAGCAGAGCTGCACGACAGAACCCAGCGCCTTGCATGTATATTGAGCGTACACCTATACGCGTACGACGTACCACAAAAATTAATTATTTACCCAAATAACAAAATTTTAAGGCATTTCTCAGCGAGGAGCTATAGCAGGGGCAGCGGAGGCCGGGAGTGGTTTCCCCAAGTGATTTGTGTCTTATAATTAGCTTTCACTATCCTCCGCTCTTTTATTTCTATGTCTTAATCGCAAGCGCATCCTCCCACGTAGACCAGTGCCCCTGCGTCCCATTTTTTTTTTTTTTTTTTTTGTCTAAGTCCCCTCCTCCCTCTTATCGCTCACCTCGTCTGTCATCGCAATGCAGCCAAGAGACGCTCGTCGCATCCGAGAGAAGCTTATTGTCCGTTTTATACAGTTGCAGCTATAGGGGTTTTTTCCCCTGACTTACAGACAGAATGGGTATCCTGGCACACGCTCCTGAGGGCTGTGCGCTCCGGATGCGAGCGACTGGAAGGTGAACCGCATCGTTGCTTGATGGTTCTTAAAGTCTCGCCTCCGACAACCAAGGGCACGGGTTGGAATTACGTTTGGATTCTTCTTTATTTAAGCAAGTGAAGGCCAATGGACAATCAATCGGCAATTCAGCGTAAGTACAGTATGTCGTTATGACAACCTGCTGTTGCTGAGAAATTCGTATGCAGTCCACTTTTTTTTTCAGCGCAAGCTTTAGGATGGGTGTTGCAGGTTCAAGTCGTTTATGACTTAACGAGACCTGTGTCTGGGCTGAACAGGTTTTCTCTGGTCTGTTCGCTAACGCGGTTATGGGACCGATGCCGATTGCTTAGGCGTTACATCTCTCGTTTTTGCGGTGCCAGCCTCCTAAGTTCAGTGTTGCATCAGTAAAAAAAGGTCGTTTTAATTCATAAAGGACAGGGTGACAAGCATAAGCAAGCGCTCTGTATAGGTGGATTGCTTTGGTACTTAAATGCATGCACACAGGCAAATACGACGTTGTACTTGTACCCACACTTGCTGAGAAGAATGAACTTGTCTCTGTGGCACAGCTGGTGCTTGAGATCCCTGCATTGGCCCGCTAGGCTCCGGTGGAGTAAACCGGCAACGAGGTAGTTGGGAGTTTAATATAGGTAATGCAT
Organism: Chitala chitala; assembly: GCA_025773905.1. NCBI lineage: Eukaryota > Metazoa > Chordata > Actinopteri > Osteoglossiformes > Notopteridae > Chitala > Chitala chitala. The sequence continues at coordinate 7,233,018 of JABJVR010000037.1, read as the reverse complement.
TTTCATACTACTGTCCTGTTTTATGTATTTGAGAATTACATCCAGTCTCATCAGTAGTGCCCAGTTTTAATTGATTAATTTATTTATGTACCTAAATTTATCTAGCAGAATGTATGCTAAGTAGGTTAAGGAGCAAGGTGAAAACAGCATAATCACTCACATCAGTGATAGATTGAGGGTATTCCTTAATATTAGGTTGTTTGGATTTTAGCATTGATAGTTTTGTTTCTGTCAACAAGGCTTGGAAGTGCAAAGTTAGAAGAGTTGATAGTCTCTGACTTTCAGAAATTGTGTTCGACGGTGCGCTTGCTCTGATCTGCAGCAGCTGCACAGATGAAGCAGATCGCTGATGACTTTGTACTTGCAGGAAAATAACACATCTACATGCTTTGCCATTCAAAGCAACAGAGTGATCACCTCATTGCTAAGGTTATAACAGCAAGGCTGAATGTCTCAAAATGATTAGAAATGGCTCTGGAACAAAGCCTTGAATCATCCTGTTGGGTAACTATTATTCCTGTTACAGTATCATTACAGTACAGCTATTGTACTGTGTCATAATAATGTTTTCACGATAGTTACAGTTTGTAAATAATGGTGAGGTGCTGTATAAAACACATGTGAACTTCATTGAGTTTTAGGCCATGATCAGTTTTAGGCTACAACAGGAAAAAGTGCAACCATGCTGAGGGCAAAAGTATTTCAACTAGTATTACAATCAGGTACAGCTGTGTTTCGCAGGGAAAAAGCTACCTTTACAATTCATCAATCAGAATTAGCCTAGTGATGAAAAAGAGACCAGGGTTATTGCAAAGCATCAATGTGTAAGGCTATTTCTACAAAAAAGTCCTATGTTAAGATTTCATTTTGCAGCAAGTTCTGTCCATTGTTGTGTACAAAATCAAACTACCCCAAGATACATTGTAAATGCACTGCTGCTTTATTACATTTATGGTAATGAATTATTATTTTTAAACAAAATGGATGATTTATTTTCCTGCACAAAGTATATAGCAATACTGCAATACTCACACCCAATTTGTTGTGTATTCAAGTACATGTCTTACTTGTCCATCTTCAGTTATGTAATGAGTCCCAATGCAAACGAATGCCTTCGGTAGTTTTACAAAGTAACGCCTGTGCCAGATTTGGGTATCTGCAGTGGTCTTGCACCCTGGCAATGTTAACAATCTACAGGATTTGCTGTAAACAGCATCTGTCCATGAAAAGAGAAGTGCTACCAGCAAAAAAGTTTTACATCCAAAAATGAATGTCTGTCGAGTACATTTTAAACTGTTAATGCTAATTATTTGGAAAGAAAGTTGTAAAGTATAAATGTTCAAGGTAAACATTCATTATTGTTCGCCATATAAATATAAAGTAAAACCAGGTGAAGCTCAACCAGTGTTTCATCATGATCCACAAAGGACAAAAAGTACCACATTTTCTTACAGCATTTTTGTTTGTTGGTGGATACTTTAAGGGTGGGTGGTGATTGTGAGTTGGGGGAGGATTATTTAAAGCAGTTTGAAATATGGGATTTTATAGTCAGCTTTAGGATAATTGCAATAAGGACAAGTTGATAAGCCTGCAGGCTTGTTGTGCAGAGGTGGATATGGATAAATAGCCTTAATCTAACTCATCAAACCTAGTGTCTAAACTCTGCTGACAGTTGGCGTTTCAGCTTTTGTACGTTTGCTGTTTTAAAGTGATTGGCCTTTCAGTTGCTCTATATAAATCCAGTCCTCTCAAACAGTGGTGAAAGAAACAACATGCATAATCATTGCACTGTGTGTGGTGGTGTTGTTAAGTGAAGTGGTGTTTTGGCCTGGCCGTTAAAGATTTCGCAATCTGATTCCCTCTCAGATCTCTTAATATCACCAAAAAACCGTAACATGCAAATAGTGCGTTCAGGCTACATTGCATTAATTATTGCAGTAAGTGGGCAGATCTATTAGTCACGAAGCATTATAACTTGTAGTTTCTGGTTTATGTACTTATGGTTTTATAAGTCTCTAACCACTGTGAGTTTTTTGTCATGGGGGTCATTGATCATTGTAACACCAAAGACACTCCTTAATGTGCAAAGTTGTCTTTTTAAAATACCAGTAGAGGGCCCCCATTACCTGTTAAATTCCAGTTTATAATCTGCATGGAGGATGAAAAATCGATTATCGTCCAGTGTTTGGTAATCAGTAAATGCAATGTTACTCTGCTTTGGGTTACAGCAGTTCCACCTGCATTAAGTCAAGAAAGACATTTTGGTCCTCGAAGTGCCGTCCTAGTAAGATCGACCTCGTTCTTTACATATATTTCTATCTTCGAATCCCTTTGGCTTAGACCATTTTAACTGCCATCAGTGGACTTTTATTAAGTGTAGATCAGACCTCACCATGACTGAATTAGAATGCTCCAAGCAGGGGTTTTATTCAAGGTTCTTCATGTTAAACTGCATCAAGCAGTAAACAACAACAAGAGGAACATCAAGACTGCAAAAATCTACAGGGATCACACCTGCACCAGTGACAGCTTGAATTTTTAATAGCGGTCTATGAACAGATGCACTTTGATACTGTTTCCTGTTATGCTGGAGAAAACTAAGCTCAGCCATTAAAATTTTAAAGTTGACTTGACATTTGAACTCTTGAAGAAGTAGGATCATTGTCCTTACCTGTCTGTTCTTCAGAACATGTTGGGGTTTAACTGATTTTTTCGGGTTAGGTTTTAATCATAGAGAGCATTAAGGTCGTTTTATTTCAAATGTCATTCAGAATTATCTTACATCACAAGTTAGTACTGGCTAAGGTTCTAAAGTTTTTTAGGGCTCAGTATGGATAATAATAGATTAAAAGGCTTTGCAAGGAATGCATAACACTTTCAAAACAGTATGTCAATGTCTATGGCAATTATTCATACAGCACATTTACCACAACCAAGTTATACAAAGTGCTTCACAATGATAAGCAAACAGTAATGCTAACATAGTAACAATTAAGAACAAGAGAGATTAAAATAAAAACAGAATAAAAACAATTTAACAGGAAACCTTATAGTTTACAAAATAAATAAAATAGTACAGCAGAACAAGGTAAAAAAAAAAAAAAAGGAAACCAGGACCGCCAATAATCAGATTGAAATTACTGAATATTAAAAGATTTAGCAGCATTTTGAGATTTGGTTTAAACTGAAATGGATGGCAGTTGTCTAATTTGAGGTGGTAACTTATTCCAGAGTTCAGGTGCTAGAATTTGGTGTTGAAGTAACGTTTGTTTGATAAGATCACTGCTTAGCAACTCATAGAAATTAATGGATGCAAAAAAATTGTATTCCTTAAAAAATTTGCTTCAGGTGAAAAAAATTGCTTCACACTGCATATTGCTGGACTGTAATGCTATTTTTTAGCAGTCTTGTGTGCTGTTTAGAAATATTTGCAAGGTATTGATATCCTGCCTTTATTATTAATGACCATAATTATATCTGTAGTTAGTTAGTATCTGTAGTTATGTAATTAAAGAATTACTTTTGATGGCCAGAATAGCCTTCTCAAAAGGTCATTATCATGTTTTGTTAGAATAACTACAGAATCCTGGGTGCTTATTATTATTCTGTATTTATCTAAAGACATAATAACAGTCTGTCCAGTTATTTAGGTTTTATATGAGCTTTGATCTGCTGTTAGCAGATTCTGAACGAAGGTTTATGCTGTCTTTTGTTAGGTTGCTTTCATGTTAACGTTGTGTGTTGTTGGATTGATGACCACGATTTGAACATTGATTTTGACCTGTCGTTCTTAACCCATCATACTTCAGCTACTTCTGTCCCTACCCAGGCTCAGCGTTCTCAAATGTCATTACTGAAAAAGCACTTTATAATTTACAGTAGAGGCTTTGATTAGGATTGACAGTTGAATTACCAAACAGATTATCATTAGCATTAAGTAGCTAACTGATGTCTTTGTGCAAAGTGCATAGTTTTTATCCAGATGTACAGATGTGGAATTCACTAAAGCTATTCACAGTAATGCCTTCCTCAAAGGTATTTTAGCAGTTTCTCAGGGAGGACTTGGGCCAACAGCCTTCTGGGAAGAAGTCAGCGCTGTTAACTGATTGGTTGCTGTTGTCCTGGTTTTTCAGCACCTCGTGTGGCTCTGTTACTACTTTTGGCCTCACTCGGCTTGTTCTTTGCAGTGCTGCACTCGCTCTGGCTCCAGACTGGACCACGTGGCTTACAGTGGACAACAGTGGCCAAGGTGACACACAGGAACACCCATTACTTTTCTCTAGCATGTTGCATTAAGGTTTCACATTGCTAAGAAAAGCACAGTGATTGGCTGGTTGCAAGTCAGCATCAGTATTCAAGCATCTGGTTGTGGGATACTGTTGTGGGGTGTTGCCTCTATCACAGGTCACTCTCTAAGAGTCATGTTCACGGAAGCCCACAATAACCACTTCTTCTGAGCAGCATGTCATGGAAACCTAGATGGAAATGAGAAGACCCAAAGGCTATGTGGGAGAATGCGCATATTCTGTACTCAGAGAACTGGTGCTGGTTTCAAACTCACAGACCTGGAGCCTTGAGGCAACACTGATGCCTGCTGAGTCACCGTGCCATCCTAGTATTTCTCATTAATTTATAATTTAGGATAACAGTGGTGTCAGTGGTTTTTAACAGCACAGAGCTCATGCAAATATTTAAATCTAAAATGCCCATTGATCTGTATTACAAATTACTTATGTTGCATAAAGTGTTGTTTAAGTAGCATTTCTAGTCTAAAAACGGAATTAACACTTTTAATATTTTTTAGTTTTACATTTATGACTATTTGTAAGATATACTGAAGTGAAATATTCTATAATAAATGCTTTTCTGTTGTGCAACAGCCTTCAGTCATGCTATACCAGAGGACATGGATTCCAAAGGAACTAGGAGACAGTGTTGCTAGGTAACCTGCTGTCAGGTTGGTTGAACTAGCTAAAACGATCTAACTGCAGCTTCCAAAAACAACAAATGTAGTTTTGTGCAGTTCTTTTGTATCACTCTGCTGTTGTCCGCTCTCCGAGATATGAATACATAACTTTTAAAAAATATTTTTACATCTCTTGAAAAGGCCTTACATGAACATCAGAACATTGGAATAAATGTTGGAATTTAAATGTGTTGATCCAGGACTTTGCTTAGTTCTGTAAGAACTGCTGACATTTCATCGACTCTCACCATGTCAACAGCTTATAGTATTTTGTCACCAGGAAGCATGTGTAATAGAAAGCCACATGTTTCAAGAATTCAAAAATTCAGGCAGATTTTCCATCCATTCTATCCATTCTCTATACTGCTTATCCAAGTCAGGGTCACGAGAAGCCTTGACCCCATCTCAGGGGGCACAGGGCGCAGGGCAGGGGATACCCTGGGCAGGGTACCAAACCATCTCAAGGCATCAGGCAGATTTTCTTTATTAAAATTATATATGAAATACTGTACATGGGCGTGTGCATATTAAATATAAAATCAGTATACAAACTATTTAAGTACATTTAATACACAGGACTAACTACTTTTTATAAACTGGAATCATCATGTGCAACTACAAGGGTTTATCATCCTGTTTGACACTTTCAGATGGGTCGATGCTGACGTATTTTTTCTTGGTGGTGGCCAGATGGAGTCTGATTTATTTTCTTCTCTCATGGAGGCTTTGTGGTGGCGGCCGTCTCATTAGCAAAGCTGCATCAATGTGCCTGGTTTAAAGTACGATCTCTGAGCTGTGAGTCAGCTCGTGTGGCGTGCTCCGAGGCTGGAGTCTCCTATCACAGCGTGTTTGGCGACCGCAGCCTCGTGCCACGAGTTTAGCTCGATCCGCGTTGTTTTAAAGCCCTGTGACGCCCAGCCCCAGCAAGTCCAGCAATGCTGGGTGACGTGTGGTGTGCACCTGAGTAATACTTCACTTAGTGTCAGTGTCAGAAAAAAGATTGACTGAAACATCCTTCCCCCTCCCTTCAAGTAATGTTTTAATGATGAATAAAAGCTGATAGCTCATTTTTAGGGCCTAACAGGCTTAGAGACCTGTGAAGTCTTTAACAGCCTGAACGTCATGTTTCGAAGTATGTACAGTAAGTATGTGATGAAATAAGATTCCAGGTGGCCCATTTGTTAAGCAGCTTTAACGAGAGGCTTCTGCATTTATTTCCAGGAGAGGCTGTTATACCCCAGAGAAATGCACTCTACCTTTACGTTACAGATATATGTAACATGCTCTGTCACTTGACGTTATAATCAGTGCAAAATTACAAATGAGTTATAGTATCAGCAAAACAAGAGAGCAAAAGGATGTTTTTTTAAATTGTTGTGTTTATTTTGTATTAGGAACAATGTTAAATGATAGCCGCCTCTGATATGAGTGTGTGCGCCCATCACACTGTGTAAGGATATTCCATCCCATCTGATAGTCACCTGGGTTTGTGCTCAACGGGTGACTGAACAGATGTGATGGTGGATGCGCCTCATTGAACCAATTAAAAAAAAAAAAGAGCAGCCGGTCTCTAGTGTGACGAGAGCTGCAGGGGAACGTCCGGGTGGCACCGTCAAAGCGGGTCTCAGGAAGCGCACGGCGAGCGACCCTCCCCCGTCCCCATCTGATTTTGTGCGGCGATCTGATCCGCTGAGCGGTGATAACGGTGCCGGAGCCGAGGCTGCGAGCGCACCGGGGGATCGTATTGCTGCCTTTCCGGGGAGTCGCGTCTGAAGCCGCTTGCTCGCTCGCTCGCTCGCGCAGCACGGATTTGGCTTTACATCTATCGAGGAGATAATGAGAACAGTCAATGAAGTGGTGCTCGAGAGTCAATAAATCACTCCCGGCTCAGAAATCTCGCACATTCATTTCATAATAACAAACAATGCAATGTATATTTTCACAGGCTGTTGAGCACAATCAGCTAAATCTTCCGATAGTTGTCGTCACGACATAATGCTTTTAAATTGGTTACCGTGTTGTGTGTCTGTTTTGGTTTGTTTTAATGAATCCATTGCCAGGCATAAAGATAATATTTGCTTTCATTGCTCAAATGATACAGTATTTTTATGACTTGCTTTATTGGAGTTTTAGCAGGAAAGCTGCTTTGGAAGGAGCGAATATGTTTCCTTTTTGTGTACTTTTGTAGAGTTTTTTCTGCGAGTGTCCTTGAGGCAGTGCATGTCTGGCCCTTAAAGGTTTTGTTGGAATGTTCTTGATCTGCGCGACTGTCCCTAAACAATGTCAGCCCGGTGAAGTTCGCTTTTTGACTGCAAATTGACGACGGTGTTGACATTTTAGAGCGCAGCATGGTAACTGTTTCTGCTCTCGGACATCTATAGGAAGTCTACAGAATCCCTGTCCTACGGGGTACATGCTGAAGGTTTCTGGGGATATGTTTCAATTGGCGCCTAATGCAATAGCCATATCACCAGGTGATGTGACTTAACTGGTGAGATAACTTCAACAATGCTAGGCATTATTTTTACGTTTCACTGCTGAAACGTAAAAATAATGTAGTTTTTCAGTTTCTCTTGCTGTTGCCTGGGTGAAATTTGTGGCCACTTTAATCTGCACATTAATTTATTTTTTTTCAGTGACCTAATATTACGCTGTGATAGAACTAGGTTGGTTTCATCAGGTAGTGGGAGGTATCTGGAGCCCTGCTGCATGGCGTGTGTTCGGACTGGATTGGCTTTGATGCCTGGTGGTACCAGTACCAGTGCAGACTGGCCAACTGCGACAGGAGGCCAGTCCAGGGCGGTTAAGTGTAAAGCCGATCTACTCTCCTTCACATGGCCGCCAGCTTGCTGGGTCACCTTGGCGACGCCGGTGTCCGGCCCTCACAGTCTAGCGTTCCTCCCCAGCACTGTGCCCTTGAACACAGGACGCCTGAGCGACTGTCAGGTCACCTCAAGTCCACGGTGGCGGTTTGCAATCTCCAGTCGTTCTTGGACTGTGGATGGACATGCAGCTTAAAGGGATGTCTGGATTCTCTATTTGCGGATGTGACTTTTGTTGCCAGTTCGGCAGATAATGCCTCCCCCCCCCCCGAAAAAGGCAAGAAATTAAGCTACTGGTTGGTGAATCAGTGGGCTTGTGGGTATGTTTGCCTCCTCAAGCTGGCTTCATGGGACACTTTTGTTTGGATCTCTTCATCTGGCTGTTCTACGAAGTGTCAAGTTCCCTTACAGCCTCTCCCTGTGAATAATTTGTACTCTGGCCCGCTGAATCACCCAGGATAAAAATTGGTGAAATCCTCAGTCTAGTCAGAATGTTCCTGAGGGAAAGCGATCTAATTGCTTTTTAATTGGATGTCACATTACTTAGCCACACAATATTTGTAGCATTACAACCTTGCATTATTGCCATTGAATTGGTGTATATTAAGTAAAATATAAGCATGTGTTTCTAATTCTGACTAGTATATATTACACTGTACATATTGCAAAAAAATTACTGCATATGCTAAATGCTTCCAATTTTTCAAGAATGGTTTCCTCACAGGAAAAACAATATATGCCAGTCTTCCCATTGTTAAATGCAATTTAAGGTAAACATTATCACTGCCAAGAATTACATTTTATTAGTCTTAATTTATGTCATCCCCAGTCTGTTTTGTGACTACAGTAAACTACCTTACACGCTATTTTAGCAGTGACCTGGCTCTTTGAACTGGCTCTTCAGAAAATTCACTTTCCCCTATCATCAAAAGCGTGGCTTTTGTGTTTTGTGTGTGAAGTGTATTGAGTGTAAAGATAATCTACAGGGCAGACGATCCTTTTGCTTTTCTGATCTTGGTAGCCAGACCAATTCCATGAAAACGCAATTGTCTTCTGTCAATCAACACGGTGAAATTAAACAACACTCTTACCGTTTTTATTTCTAAAGATATGGATCCTGTTTCTTCCCCAAATCCCCAGGGTGCTTTAAACAGCCAAGTGCTATAAAACCTACTCTGGCAACTACTGGCAGAAAGAAATTGCAAGCAAGCACACACACACACACACACACACACACACACACGTATACACACACATGTACACACACACACACACAAAAAAAGATTTATGTACAAAAAACTACCACAGTAAACATATGGGATGATGTGTGACACAGAATGAATTTGTGGAGATTTCTTCTTTAAGTGTTCCTCTGAGAGCAGCTTGTATGCAGGGCTGAGATTGCACTGTACATGAGATGGGCCAATGTCTGTATCTATGAAATGCACAGTATTCTTTTATGTAATGCTTATCTGGTACCTTCTTATTTGTATAATGTAGTGCTTATACAATCCTTACAGACGTGCTAGAACTGTAGACTGTTATTACCTTTTCTTTTAGTCTGGGAACACAGAGATTCTGTTTAACAAATACGATTTGTATTGACTGGGTCTGCTGTCATTTTCTCCCTGCTTCACAGCCTAATCAAGTTTTGTCCACGACAGGGGAGCAAACAGGGGTGAGATGTGATCAAACGAACGGGAAAATGAAGTCTTTGTTTTTGACTGCTGAAGACCTACAAACGTGTCTATGTAGCCATGCAAGCACTTAATGAATGTTAGTAAAACTTTAAAGGATGCATTTCGGTGTAACATAGCAGTACATCTACATACAGTTAGATGAGATGAATGGAGAACTGAACTGCATGTTTTTCATGTTGTAAAACACGACTGCATGGAAATGAATGGGTTGGCACACAAGCATGAAAGGACCCTAACTCTATGTGTGTGCACCCCCCCCCCCTTCAGTGCAGTGCCTGGAGATGACAACAAAGAGGAAGATCATCGGGCGCCTAGTGCCGTGCCGATGCTTCCGGGGTGAAGAGGAGGTCATCTCTGTGCTGGACTATTCCCACTGCAGCCTGCAGCAGGTGCCAAAGGAGATCTTCAGCTTCGAGCGCACGCTGGAGGAGCTCTACCTGGACGCCAATCAGATAGAAGAACTGCCTAAGGTGAGGGAAACGGCGCGTTTTCATGTTACGGCAGGGGAAAAATGTGGAGAGGAACTGTTTGCTACCTCAGAAGAGACACAAGGCGGTCTGGTATCCATCGGCGCTGGGCCTGAGTGAGGAATGTGACTTTAAAGGTGTGATTAATGTACAGGTGAAACTTCCATTATGACCTTGGGGTCTTGACTACACGTAGGCAGGCCTTGTCCTGTTCTCCATTCTGTGAACCCAAAGGTGTGCAGCTGAGTGTGACTACACACCAGTGTGTCTGTTCTGGAATGTATCAGAACCCTGTACTGTGTGCTGTCCTCACTTTGGCCTTAGATGTTGAAGGATGGCCTTGACTCTTTGGCTTCAGATCCTGAAGGATAGGCTTGACTCTTTGGCATGGGGAACCTCTGACTGGTTGCTCACCCCCCTTTGGGGGCAGTGCCTTTTTGGCCAGCTGTTTTCATTTAGTAACAGCAAGTGAAGGAAATGCGCAGCTTTTTAAACTAATTCAGCGTCTTCAAACGAGCGGTTCAATTGCAGTCCTCCCGTTTTCAATAAGTCCTTATCCTGTTAGTGTCATTGACTACAGAACATAAAGATGAGCCCTCTGTGAATCACTAGTAACCAGGAAAAATGCAATGCTTCCAAAACCTTCTTATTTAACCTGTGAACGTGCAGCTCATTTTCTGTGTTTGTACAAAGCATGTAAATTACCCAACGAGCTATAGGCAAATCAGCACCCTGGCCAGCTAATAAGATTCATGTATGTCTGAGCTTCATCTATTGTCATTTAAAGATACAGCTGTGTGAAGGGAAAGTAGCACTGAAACCTGTCAAATTATGTATTTGCTTTTTTAGAGGTTTAACGCTAGCCTTGAATAAATTGTTAATTGAACCCAAGTGACTTATTATTCAGTCATATTAGGTATGACAGAGTGAGGTACCGTACGGTTCCACTTATACAATTAGTTTCTGTTTATGTTATTTTTGAGTTTTTAAAAGGCCAAAATAATACAGAATGTGACATACATTAGGGTGTCTTGTATTGAGGACTATACTGTGACATTAGTGGGTCCAGTTAGATGAGGAGAAATTGAAACGATGGCTGAGAATCTGAGCTCAGGTGGTGAGGCAGTCTGCTTGACCATGCAGAGCAATCGATTCAGGGCTGACACACACGCGGTTCTCCTGTGGGGATATTTCAATCGCTCCAACCTTGGAGCGCTGCTAGAGTCTCCTTGAAACGCTGTTTCCAGCATCTCTCTCTGCCTCGCTGGCAAGGGAACTGTGCTGTCTTCGAGAGTGTGCTCTCACACCTGCTCACACCTGTTTCTGAGTCGAAATTGCGGAAATTGTTCCTGTGAGTTCACATTTTCTCCACCGTCACTGTGCCTATTACCACGCAAACTTGTACGTTTCTCTGCGAAAGGATTGAGTGAAAAGACAGATATGACACAATTTCCAAATTCAGCCCTGCTTCAGCTTTTTAAAAACGATCCTCTGAGCTGCCCTGTAACCAGCTGTGCTGTTGCTGTTTTTCAGCAACTTTTCAACTGCCAAGCACTAAGAAAGCTGAGCATGCCCGACAATGACCTTTCGAACCTACCCACCACCATCGCAAGCCTTGTGAACCTCAAGGAGCTGGACATCAGCAAAAACGGTAACAGTCAGGGAACAACACAGACAGCCGGCCTCCCAGCTCAGTGTCAAGCACACCACAAAAATTTTAGAAAACTAACAAATGCAAGTAATTTCAAGTGAGGGGGACACGGGGACATACGGGTGCACTGGTCCTGGCCTGATGTGCACCAGCGTCGCATCTTAGAAACGTGGTCCTGATACCTGCCTCTAACATGCACTAGGAATGACTTCTACATCTGAAGGCTGAATGACCTACCTGAAACCTGCCTGTGTATTTGTTTTCAGGTATTCAAGAGTTCCCTGATAACATAAAGGGCTGTAAATGTCTAAGCATTGTGGAAGCGAGCGTCAATCCCATTTCAAAGTAAGTAAACAGATGCCAAGGTGGTGTGAAGGGCAGGCAAAGGAGATGCGACTCAGAAACAGAGCATTTTAATTTTAAGTTTATCCTCTCACTTCTCCTGTGTTGACCTTTGCAAGGTTACCCCAGCAACAAATTGTACACATAATAGCAATTTATACATATAAACTGGCCTGCATAATTATTGTTTTATTTGTGTCTTTGTTAGCACAGATTAAATAATTTTTAGTTTAATAAGCTTTCATAATCCTTATACAGTATGTCGTCCAAATCCGTTTTACAGAATAATGGTGTATTTTTAAAGCAATTAAGACGTTGAATCTGGAATAGTGCATGAGTGTAGGAATGCGTCCCCTGAGGAGGACAGTTGAGTTGGTTACGGGACACAGACAGGAGACAGGCTAAATGCCCAGGGCCCACAGCGGCTGTCTGAGCAGATTAGGCACTGCAGTCTGAGCCCTGTGGTTGTTGCCTCCAGCAGGCTCTGTCACTGACACCCTCCACATCCCACAGGCTCCCAGACGGCTTCACGCACCTCCTCAACCTGACGCAGCTGTTTTTAAATGACGCCTTCCTGGAACAGCTTCCCGCCAACTTCGGAAAGTGAGTGTGGCTACGCAGGTGTTCGGCCATGACTGGCGGACCAGACCAGCACCATTATCGAAAACGTGGCCCTTAAAATCTGACATGTCAGGACAACTGTTAGAAACAGCTGTGTCTGCTGGTGCGTCTGGAGGTCTTTACAGCTTTACACCTGCCTTTCAGGTTGTCCAAGCTACGCATTCTGGAACTTCGGGAAAATCACCTTAAAACTTTGCCAAAGTGAGTGTACTACGTTACTTGCGGTTGTGATTCTTTAGTAAACGGTTCTGTGGCAAACATGATCAAGTAAAACTAACAGCCTTTCAACATACGTGCATCTATGGTCATGTGTAAACTCATATTTTAACTCGTATTACGTTTTTCACTCTGTTCACTATGGAGGTTTTTTAAATAACATACAGACTTGTCAGGTTATAGTTTTGTTGAATTGTTTAGATGAATCATCTCATTCCTCATGTATGAAACTACAGTCTGAGCTCTGTCAGAAAGCTACAGAATCAGAACGCTACGTCTAAGCAAATCAATCAAATAAAATTTTCAATATGCCATTCTATATTCACTTGTCAGTTCCTTTAAATTTCAAATTGCGGATTGTTCTGTCTTTGATGCACGAATATTTTAGCACGAGCAGAGCGCCAACTCATCTTTCAGCCATTTTTTTCCCCTAACATTCACGGCCAAATGAATAAGTAAGGAGGCAGATTGGTTTGCCTAAGCAATCTTTGTTTCCATGTTGAACATTTTAAAGGATAGCTTTGTGTGTCCTCTCCACAGGTCTTTGCACAAACTGTCGCAGTTGGAGCGACTGGATTTGGGCGGTAATGAATTTACTGAGCTGGTGAGACAGTACATTACATCATAGTCTCTCACACATGACTCATAAATTGCGACCGTTCGTTCGATTTCCGGTGTAAAGCTTCTTTTCCTTATTTTTTCAATTTTGTGCCCACAGTTTATAAATATTTATAATCCTGCTATCGGTGCTTCAATACTGTAGTGTTTAGTACGGCCTGACGGTATAGAGCCTGGCATCTGGGCTGTATGACTGCATGGAAGAACACTTATAGAAAATGTGTGGATGGAAATACAGAGAATTAGCATCCGAGCCTCCTCCATCGCACTCCTTTGATTTCACCTTAAACACGCAGAGCAAACTCCTAGTTTTGGAAATCTGAAGAGAGTGGCATCATCGCATTTTGATCTTATTCTGCGTGCCTGAAGGCTAAGCAGATGTTTGGTTGTGCATGGCAGCAATTTTCAGGAAAGTTTCCTAATTAAAAGTCCGTGGCGTGGGAATTACCGAGGATGCTTACGGACTTGGGGAGAGCGTGGGAGCATATGGCAACGGCGATGAAATTAAGTAGCGGACCATAAAGACGGTCCAGACTTTGCTCCACGCAGGGCGCCAAGCACAAGGGCCAAGTGTTTAATCTCTTTCCGGAAGGAGCACGAGGCACGGAACGGCAGCCAGGGACAGGGAAGCGCTGGCAGAGAGTCAATGTGTAGGAGGAGAATTCAGTATGTGTGGCAGGCTGTCAGATCACCTTATACCTCTCTGTCTGGTCAGGGCTGTGACTTTGGGCTGATGGCATCAATCTCTCATAAGGAATTAGTTCCTTTAGCATTAAGAAGTTCGTTATAAGTTAATTGCCTGGCCTACTCTTCATTATTTCTGCTTTTGCTTTCTAAAGCATCTGCTCCGGAGTCTGTTGTCATGGTGGTAGAGTTTAAATTAAATGAAATCCAGTATTTATTTTTTTAAACTTCAATTTCCTGAGAATTTTTGTGAACGATATGAAGCTCTTAATTTTAATGCATGTTTTCTTTTTAAATGTTTAGGTGTTTTTTTAATGAAGTATTACTCAAGTTGTTGCCAACCTTATAAAACAGTTAAACTACAACCAGTTTGTAACTGGAACAACTGGGCAAAGGAGAATATAGGAAAGGACCTGCTTTGTGTGTGTGTGTGCGTGCATGTGTGTGTGTGTGTGTGTGTGTGTGTGTAGCTAAAAATCTTTTTTGATTGCCTGGGTCTTGCTGTTTGCTGACCATTTAATTTGCGCCAGGCCACACCTTTCATGTTGTGTGAAGGTCACTTTTCGGGCTCCCGACCCAGAGCGACGTTTTTTAAGTGGGTCTGCCCTTGTCATTCTAGCCAGTGGTCCTGGAACAGATCCAGAACTTGAAGGAACTTTGGATGGACAACAACTCTCTTCAGATGCTGCCTGGGGTGAGTATATCAGGCGTCAGGAGGCCCCAGGTCACTCCAGGTCACATGAAGGAGTAGCCCCCACCCCTGACCCATTCTAAAGGCTGTCTGTAACATCACACCTTTTAAAATTTTATAAATGTACAGAGATTCACATGGTTGTTTGACATAAAGTCACTGACTGTCTGTTCTTTGGTTGTGGAATGTCTGGCTATCTATGGACATTGAGCCCTCTGTGCATGTCACCCCCCTGCTGCTGCAGTCCATTGGGAAACTGAAGCACTTGACGTACCTGGACCTGTCCAAGAACCGGCTCGAGTCCCTGGACGGTAATATTTCTGGATGTGAGGCCCTGGAGGACCTCCTTTTATCCTGCAACATGCTTCAGCAGCTACCTGAATCTATTGGTGAGGCTTGGAGAGGGGGTGTGGTTATGGTGAGGGGGGTGTGGTTATGGTGAGTGGTGAGAGGGTGTCTTCCCTTTGAGTCCTAGTCATCATTAATGTCTGGGACATTGCAGTGTTCAGCATCTGCAGTCTGTGCAGGATTTACATGCTGCATTTTAATTCTTGCTTGATTGGCACATCAAACATGATGGGTAAGAGAGGGCCAATTTAACGTGATTGTGACAGCAATTTGCAGGGATCTCATTTTCATGTTTTGGGGGTGTTTAGCAAGAAAGGCTATGCAAATGAGCACAGGTGCAACCTAATTTGAATACCACTGCTGCATCTTAAGACTCATGACTTTCAGAGTGATGCAGCAGATGCGGAAGACTATGTGTGCCCTGCAAAGAACAGATATAAAAACATTATTGTTTCCTTACTGGATGCTTGTTGGAGTTAATTGCATGAACGGGTGTATTATAACGGTGAATATGCAGTACCCGCTGTGGCAGTGAGTGATTTTATGACAACAGCTAATCATTTTAAAAACATTTGAGCATTTATTTTTGAAACACTTTTTTGGGTGCAACAAAATAAAAAAAAAAATACTACACACCTGGATTAATTAAACATATCAGGAATGGAGACTGAAACAGGTAATTACAAGACACCATAAAGGACCATTCATATGCTGACTGAACTCATGAGACTGACAGTAAATGTACTGGCAGACATACTGTTTCTTTCTATGTACAGTTGAGAACAGAAAGGTAAAAAAAAGTAATTGTGTAGTTAAACCCAAGCAAATAAAAACAAATGTAAATGACCAAATTGCTAATTAGATGCTACTCGTTCTGTTCCAAGTCTTTAATTTACAAGAATGTGTGGATGGTCTAGATGCTGTGTGTTTAACAGAAACAACGTCTGCATGCACTGTAAAATGCCTCACTTACGCTGGTGGATTTAAAAAGGCGCGGCCCTTGTCTTACAGAAAAGTTCATTAGCGTCTTGGTGTATTTGTTCAGCAAAGCATTGTCATTAAACAACATGCCTGACATACGATTACAATTATCTCTCATTTTTCCGGTCATTAAAAAACAAGGCTTGTGGAACCACTGCCATCCTTAATTTAATTTAATTAGGATGCTCTGTTGTCTATCAATATGATGTTTAACATATATTTTAAGGCAGACACTGGTGTCCAACACCTCTGATGTACAATAGCATGCACAACAAATCATGTAGCTTCCTGTTTTTCACTTGTTCTGGCATAGATAAAATTGTCAGTTTTCACTGTTGATGTTTATATTAAGAGTAACCATTTGGCTATATTTTTTGCCATGTTAAATAACCAAATATGTAAATAATACCTTTGGTAAAGCAAATCATATTTAAAGGTGTAATCTTAAGACTGGTACATTCAGATGTTTTTGAAAATCAGTGATGATGTCCCAGAATGCATCTGAAATGATTTAATTGAAAATGTAATTGTATTCTCACTTGGAGTTAGTGCTCACTTTTGAATACATGTTCTGTAAGTGTACAAATAATGACTTAAATGCCTACTGTTACAACCTTAATGCATTTGAATCATCTCATTTACTATTCATTATTTGTTGATTTTTTTTCTCAATTTTTTTTTTGGCAAATTCATGGGTTAATAAATATAAGAATTAATGCCATTACTTTTTTTGCTATTGTAGGATTGTTGAAAAAATTGTCGACACTGAAAGTCGATGATAACCAACTAACTACACTGCCAAACACCATTGGGAGGTGAGGGTGTCCGTATATAACTGTACCGTATCAATTAATGCTCATGCCGGGAAATTAACATTTGGGAGATTTATATGTAAAAATTAATATGCGTTGTAAATATACAGGTTTATAAGGATGAAACTGCTGTGAAAAGGTGTGCTTTAATCTTGTCACTGTTTATCTTTACTCTGTCTCCCTGATCGTTACAATTTAAGAGTACACAGCAGGATACCGTTACTGTGCCAACGCAGTTATGTAAGGAGGTGGGAGGGCCCTAATTCTCCAGGTGTATTTGTTAACATTAAGGACTTACCTGTGAGGTGGATCACAAGAAAGCCCTTCCTAGCCAGACTGCGTCTCTGTTCCGTATCCTTTCTCGTTTCGCCACACAGTTTGTCGCATTTGGAAGAGTTTGACTGCAGCTGTAATGAGCTGCAGTCTCTGCCCCCAGCCATCGGTCTCCTGCACAACCTCCGGACGTTTGCGGCAGACGAGAACTTCCTGCTGGAGCTGCCCAGAGAGGTGGGTCTTGGCCCCAGTGCGGGGGAAGCGCGAGTCGTGTGTCTCCCTCTGCGCCGTTGCTGTGAGTCACACCGCTGCCTGTCATGCGGTACCTAAGTGCCGAGCCTGACCCGCTGCTGGGGAGAGGCGTGAATGCATTAGCATGGCGGGGCCGGTGACAGCATTCTGTAAGTTATTTACATTTCCCTGCAACCTCGTTGAGCTGAGTGGTGTGGGGGAGGGACACGGCGTCCTCCAGGCTGATGGGAAATGTGTCCCGTCGTCACAGCTTCCACAGAGATCATTGATGTGAGCCCCAAACAGCCCTTCTGCCCCCCTGCAACCTCTTCTTGCCTGTTACGTTCTCTTAATTATGTGACACTTCTGTCTGCTTCTGTTTTGACCCACAAAGCCATAGTACAGGAGGCAATAAGATTAAACAGCAATGATTTTTACCCATGTTAACAACAAACATGACAGCTTATTTGGTAGCAAAAAGATAGATGCAGAAGGAGTCTTTTCACACTAAATTCACAAAATAGAAACAGACACTAAACTTTCTTGCCTATTTATGTAACAACATTATACAAACCCAAACACATTGTGCTATATTTAAAGACAATTTCAGCTCAGATTATGCAGGCTGTCCTACTTTTCCAGGACAGGAAGTGATTTGTGTTACTCAGCGGTATGTTTCCTGTGTGTTTGCAGATAGGAAGCTGTAGGAACGTCACGGTCATGTCTTTGCGCTCCAATAAGCTGGAGTACCTGCCCGAAGAGATCGGACAGATGACCAAACTGCGTGTCCTCAACCTGAGCGACAACAGGTGAACGCTACAGGCTCTTCTATAATTGTGCAGGTCTCTCTGTGGGGGGGGGCCCATGCATCTGTGCACTGGCTTTCTGGAGTGGCGCATCACGGTCACGTGCGATACACAGAGGTCCGCGGAAATGTGCTGAAGTCCCTGAGACACGCGCTTCGCAGGTGTGGCTCTCCAGCGCAACCGGGAGCGTGCTTTTGAACACGTGCACATCTGAAATGTCCGCACCTCCGATTTGTGTTCTCCGAGATGAGTAAATTAAACCTGACACCTGAAAAGAGTGTCTGCTGGTGTGAAATCACTTCTGTCAGCATTAAAATTGGTTTAATGAGCTAAAAGGTACTGGACCATGTCGGTAAGCAAACTCCTATAACCTTCTCTGTCCCTTTGGAGCAGGCTGAGGAACTTGCCTTTGACTTTCACAAAACTGAAGGACCTGGCTGCCCTGTGGCTGTCAGACAATCAGGTGAATGTCGCCCATTAATGTTGTCTCGTTAATGTCCGTTCTAACAAAGGCCCCTGTTCCTTAGCAGGCTGGATGAAGTCACACTAAAACAGTCTTTGTATGAAACCATTGGTTTTTTACACCGTAACAGTAAATGGTGCAACTCATTCAAAGGAGAGTATAAGCAAATGTACAGTTGTGGAAATGTAATGTGGAAAATTACAGTTACAAGAAAATGGGTCTTTAAGCTAAATGCAATGGACTTATTACATAGATGAAATAATAAGCAAAGGCAGTTTTAATTAAGAATGAAAATGCCTTCCCTTGCTCAACCTGTGCTGGAAATTACAACCTGCATGAGGCTCCTGGTGCTGTATGTACTATATTTACCTGTGGTGAGGTGGGAGGCCACTATGGCTGGTGTGTAGTACAGCTGTTTTGTAATGAAAAGGTTGCATGCTGTAATGTTAGGGGAGCTTTCTGTTAATTGGTAATTTTTTTTAATTACAAGATGTCACTGCTAAGCAACAGTGACAGTGATAAATCTGTAACATCCTAGTGGGTGCTTTGGGCCAGACTGAGATGGCTTCTGGGCCACAGATAAGTGCTAAAAGCTCTGGGCCTCTTCAGACTTGCCGATCGCACCATTATGGTAATTCTCCTCACAGAAGTGTTTCACTGCGTCAGCGGAAGCCCTGTTAACCTAAGCCTGAGTTGCTTCTGATTCTGTGTTATATCAGTCCAAGGCCCTCATCCCACTGCAATCAGAGGCGAACCCAGAGACCAACCAGAGGGTCCTCACTAACTACATGTTCCCTCAGCAGCCACGCCATGAAGAAGGTGGGTCTGGAGACCTCACGGTCGCTCCGGCATCCTCTGGTTACTTTCTGATTGCCTTTGCTTCTGTATTAGTTAACAGTGCTTTGTATGTGGAGTATTTACTGTAGACAGTATTGAAAAAATACATATAGAAGAAAAGGCAGTCAAGAAAATGTTTGTGAAAAAAGATAACAGTTGGAGAATGGCTTGAGTTAATATTGAGCAGTATGTATATATTTAATGCAGCACTATACAGTATAGCGTATCTATGCTCATTTGTAGCTCTCAATATATGTCTGAGAAGAGCTCCAATGTAGATATGTTTGTGCCCTCACAAAGAGAGCGGGATTAGATTAATCATCCTGTAAGAGACTTGTTCCTTGGCAGCATGGATCAGAAGAGCTCTGTGCCAATTAGTCAGGTGTTCATGTGGTGTTTTTCCTGGGCCAGATGAGGTACCATGATGCTCTACACCCTGCCACTCTCTTTCATGCAGACTACCAGTCAGACAGTGACAGCTTCAACCCCACCCTGTGGGAGGAGGAGAGGCAGAAGAGAATGACCGTAGCTTTTGACTTTGAGGACAAGAAAGACGAGGAGGATGGCTCTGGAAAAGTCAAGGTATTACAAATGTTAAGCCAAATCTCGTTTTTGAAAAACCAAGAGTAAAGTTTGATTTTTACTTAAATTTACATCTGTGACTGGGGTGTATCTAAGATAAGAAAGGCAATGAAAATTTTTTATGATCAAATTAATTACATTGTAACAAGGCGTTCTCTCAGATGAAGTGCTTTGGAAAATGATTGGACATTACAGCAGACCCTAGTTATTCTAGATATACTAGAAAGATTTTTCTGCCCCAAATTAAAAGTGCTTTTAAACCTGACTGATAGTACACGTTATACACATAATAATCACCCACAATGTTAGTTCCTGTGGGATAGCCGAGCTTTCCTGTGTCCACAGGTTGAGATCAATCTTAAGCGCTACCCAACACCTTATCCAGAGGACCTGAAAAGCATGGTAAAGAATGTGCAGAACCTGGTTGGCAGGACCGGCCACATGCTCGGCACTGAGAAGTGTTCCCCCGGTATCCCTGTGGAGCACCAGGTCAAGGACAAGTATGAGCTAAGCTGGCCAATTGCAACGAAGGAGGGCGTTGCCGAGGTGACATCACAGCTGGAGGCCACAGCCAAAGCTCTGAATCCAAGCTACAATTTAGCTGTAAGAGCTGCGTTTGTCATCCCATCCAATGCTGTGTTTAAGTGCTGTCCTGTGTTGTGAATCTGCTGAAGTTTCACCTTATTGAAATCCGATGCTGGTCCTATCGATACATTATGGTTTCAGGTCAGTTTGAACCAAGAATAAGTTTTAATTCAAACTAAGTCCAGTATTTTGTATTCTTGACTATCGATAAGCCAGTGAATGTAAAAGGAAATGATGTTCTTTTGTGTATGGTTCTTTGTCACTGCACGCACAGTAAATGGTGTGCCAAAACATTGCCAGTTGCCTTTGTGGTGTTTAAGATAGACACAACTGTACATGCTTTTGTCTGCCAGATGATGGACAGAGATCCCCAAGACTACTCAAAAACTCAGGTCATGCAACGGGGAACCAGCCAGAACTCATCGATCGACATCCCGACCCACAAAGAGAGGGAAGACTTGACCGAGAGCTCCGAGGTGGCACGTACTATTTCTGTGAATGTCTGAAAACACCACGTTATTTTCCAGAATGTGCAGGCAATATGTATAATGAGCAAACGTTACAACATGGGTTCTGTACCCTCAGGACTCCCCAAATGACATCCGCATCTCCGACATGAGATCGACGCCTGTGGAGGCTCCCATGTTCAAGCCAAAAGTCGTCTTACTGGGCAAGAACAAACCAGGTACAAATGGTAGAGTCGGTATCCATGACAATCCACTGGTATGCTGCTGGAGCAGATAATGTTCTACAAAATAAAAGTCAGCAGAAGAACATCTTTTTACACAAACAGTGTTTCCAGGATCCTTGTGTCATTATGAAGCCACCAGAATATTTGCTGCCTGTGGGCAACCGCTTTGTTTCTTCACTGTTTCACGAATTTAATGAGACAATCTGCCATTTCTGCTCCTTCAGGGTCCGCGGATGACCCTGACGCTGATAAAATGCATGCCATAAACAACAGCGGTTCCTCCGCCACCTACTCAGACTACTCCCCATCCCAGACCTCCTCTGGCTCCTCCAACCCTCTGAGGAGCGGCACCATGGCACAGCAGCGAGCTCAGAACACCGATCCCCAGACCCACTGGACGGACCGGTAGGCAGAGACTCTTGTGTTGTTCTGATTCTGCTCTCGTGAGAACTCCCATTCATACTCACGGCAGCATGCCAGAGAGCTTGCCCACCTTGTGAATTTTTCACTGTACTCACTACAAGTGATATTTATATGTTTGGTTTGTTTGGAAAAAAATTGAATTGGAAAAGGAAAAGGCATGACTATAGGTGTTTGCTAATGATAAATTCACCATAAGAGCATATGAGGAGCTTTATTTGAAAAATGGTGCGATCTATTGTGGGGTTGTTGGCACCATGGCAACAGATTAAACATTTATTAAGGAACATGGGACATAATGGCATGTAGTCCTTTGAGTCACAGGCTCAAGTGGAAGAGAGGTGTCTCTGTGCCAGCTGAATGCAGAATAACTCAACGGTACAGGAAGAGGAACAGTTCAGAAGAACTGGGAAAGGAAACAGTACCAACTGGCACTGGTGTTTCTATTTACAGCAGGGAGAGCATCTCCCACATCTCTGAAAAATCCTCCAGAATCCACCCAGTTGGCCACATTTATCCACACAAGTCCAATTACTCTTATTGGGCCCGGCTGTCATTAGCACAGGTTTCTGTGGGCTTCTGATTAATTGCCATGGCGATGCAAAAAAAAAAAAAATTCAGCCATAGCTCGGTCTCTCTCCAGTTCACAGTAGATTAAATAATGTGCAATTGAATATTACACAAAGGTTTATACCTCAAATTAACCCCTGCCCCTTTAATTACGTAACTAAAAAGGAAATATAAACTTTAAATACTCTTATGACTGCTTCAGCATTTATTAATGAAAATTACCTCATGTTCTTGATACAAAATGACACCACAGGGACACATGTGAAAATGTCTTTTTGATTGTTTGCCATTTGCTGCTGTGAATCAGCTTGATGAAGTAAAAGAGATGCACAGTCCCAGATAAAGGTTGGACATTTATGTACTGTATATACAGGGGGAAAAAAGGAAAAGCTATCAGTCTTCTGCAGGCTAGAAAAAGTCTCTTACGATGTAATGAGCTCTTGCCGTTGTTGTTATGCAGGCTTGTCCAGGCTGTTCCCCCAGCAGTAGAGAAGCCCTTTCTGAACCAGAGGGTGACCAACAACATGCAACAGCATGTGGAGAGGAGACCGCTCGCCGCCACTTACAACAGCTGGAATGAGAGTTCCCAGTATGAAAGCGCTGATTTCGGCGGCGTGGAGCCTCTCATGGAGAGCTCGGGCAGCACCAAGCCCAGCCTGGGACCTCGCAGCACGTCTGGTCACGGGCGCCGAGCCCTCATGAGGCAGGACCGGGTGGTGGGGGTGTCCCAGGAGATTGAGCAGGCCCCCAAGCCCTTCCATGTGTCAGACACCGAGGTGCCTCCTCCGCCCAACCCGTGGCAAAACTGGACCAGGACGCCCAGCCCACTGGAAGAGAGGACAGCCTTCCACTCCAAAATGGAGCACACCCCCGTGAGCAGTCCCAAGCCCAATCACAAAGATCTCGAGCAGAGGGCAGAACAACACCAGCCCAGCAACTTCTCAACGGGCGCAAGGGTGTCCTTGGACCCTAAGGACCCAGTAAGAATGGGAAGTCAGTCCAACCTTCTCGCGCATCTGCAAGCCGGCCAGAATGCAACCAGGAACACAGTAACTATCAGCAAGAGCACAGAGAGGCTCTACCCCATGATTAAGGATGTCAGGGCCAAGTTCAAGAAGTCGCAGAGCACCGACGAGCTGGACATCAGCTCCATAAAGGCACACGGCATCCCGCTCGAGAGCTACGGCTCTGTCACGGAGAACCAGGGGAGCGTGGACCGGTCCGACGTTCCTGCCATGTACGAGCACAGCATTTCGCGCAGCCAATCCGCCCCCATGCTCGACGATGATACGGACGACTTTGGTGCGACGCAGGGCTTAGAGGAGCCCAAAACTGGCATTCCAAAAAAGGTTTTCCACTTTGACCAAAGCTTTAGTCCTCAGGTACACATGGAGATGATGAATCCCGATAGGAGGGTCCAGGCACCGCCCTCTTTTCCCAGCACGACCATGTACATCACCCAGGCAGGCAAGACCCTTCCTAAGGAGCTGGTGAGCCCCAGGGCATACAAGGGCTATTCTCCAATGGAGCAAATGTTTCCTTTTCCACAGCCTACAGTCAATAAAGAGCAGACCAGTCAGCAGTATGTAGGTCAGAGGTCGCGGCCGGGTTGCCTGCGGAGGGCAGACTCCCTAGTCAGCTCCACAGAGTTAGCGCTTTTCCGGCGTGTTGTAGAAGCCCAGGAGATGCAATCTTACGGGCGGCCACACACAAAGGGGGTGCCAGAACATCAAGGCAGGCTGACTGTCAAAACGGATGCTCAGTTCCACAAGGGCACCAGTAGATATGACGGCGACTATAGCTCTTATCAGGAACCGAAAGTGGCCATGCCAGGGTATCCGACCAAGAACCTGGCTCAACGCCGCCCCCTGTCTGCGAGGAGTTACAGCATTGAAAGCTACGGGGCGTCTCAAGCACGTCCAGTGTCTGCCAGGCCAACGATGGCTGCCCTGATGGAGAAGATGCCATCAGATTACAACCTGAGCACATGTATAGAGAAGGGCCCAGATGGGGATGAGGAGCTGTGGGCGGAACGCAACAAAATGCCGCTGGACTGGAGACAGCAGCTGCTAAGACATATAGACACAAAAAGATTAGACTGGGTGAGTGAGACAGCTTAAGGCATGTCAGAATTTTCATTGCTTTTGTTACCCCTCATTTTTAGTACAACAAGGAAAGTCTGTCCCAGTGATTTGCCTTTTCAAAAATGGAATTAAAACAAACTTGGGCACCTCAGCTTTCAGGCAGCTGTAGCCGTGGTAGATTGCCTTATTAGTGGGTTTGTTTTTTTCCAGTTTTTGCAATCAAGAAACAAAGTGATACACATGTTCAAGAGCGTGCAGTTTCATAATGGTGCAGTGCGAGAGCCTGCCCTGGGGGCACACACACTCACAGCGAGAGATACCGTTTGTCCATACGTTACAGCTAGCAGTAAGCCTTATCTGCTGTTTGACAACACTGAGACAATGTTCACTTTCTGTTTGTGTGGCATTTTGAGAAGCCACGAAGCTGGAAGGGAAACGCACAGCATTGCGTAACGATGTAAGGAGACTGAGAGAGTTTTTTTTTTTTGCAGCATTATTATCAGAACTTTATTGTACCACATTTTCCATGTACGGGTGCAGCCAGGCAAAGCCCATGAATACAAATGAGGGATTAAAATTATCACTGTTAATGAAACACGAGAGGAAAATGTGGTCGAACACACTACTGAAGTCAAGGTGCGACCCAGAAGGATGCAATGAGCACTTCGATACAAGGATACTTTGTTGTCGTCACATCACAGTTTCAATTATACTAAAAGTAAAATTACAGTGTTCATATTATTAAGAATCAGCTCATTGGGATATATTCACGTGGAAGTGTTTTTCCCAAACTTGACTTGTGTCCCACATAGTAGAGAGACCAGCAGTTTCACAGAATTAGATGCCAGGGTCTACAAATGTGCCCAGAGATTATGATATAAAGATGATTATGATATGAAGATGATCTAGATCAAGGTGTAAGCTTTTTTCCCTCCTTTCTATTTACATTTGACCCGTGTGACAGCAGAGCAATGTGGTCGACAACCGAACAGGAGACGTGTCCGGCGCCGGCTCGTGGGCCCCCTACTCGCTGGGCAGGAGAGACGTTCCACCAGAAAACGTTAAAAAGGTAGGCGGTCTGGGGATGCGTCCTGAATGGGAGGCACACCTGTTTGCCACTGGCGCAGCCCTGGCTGAAATAATTGCTGTCTTCTCGCGGGGTCGTAATTTGCCCTTTCACTGATGAGCAGTCCCAACTCTCTGCAGCTGTAATGTGATGCTTTTCGTTTATGACTCACGAGGATTTTCAATCAGTCTGGCTTTAATAAAAAAAGAGAGAGAGAGAGACAGAAAGAGAGTGAAAAAAGAGAAGGAAAGAGAGCTACATGAAACCGGAGAAGTATCGTTAAAATCAAGTAAATAATAGAATTATTATTATGAGTAGTTTAGAATGGTTTGTAAAATTTATTTTTTAAAGCATGGACACGTTTTGTAACTAATTTGCATGGTGTGAAACAACATTGGTAAATTCGTCAGAGTTAAAAGAAGCACGTGTTGCAGTAGAGCAGGAGATGGTGAGTGTGAATTTTTGATTTGTTCTGAAACACATTCAAACAGCATGTGATGTCTACATCCACAAACAGAAAGGAAAAGAACACTAACAGAGCAAATTCAGCCGGCAATATCGTTGATTTAGAGTGACTAATCATGGTAACGGAGCAGGTTTTTCACAGAAATTCATTCAGCTTGTCAACTTGGGAAATAAAACGTGTCTTTTAACTTCCTGACCCCTTTTTATCCATCTTTGAAGTCTGGCAAATGGGATTTGAATATTTAGGTTTAGGTGGAATTCATATTTCTGCCCCGCTCCCACACTTGTTAATGGAACGCGTGTCATTTATTGTTA
Organism: Chitala chitala; assembly: GCA_025773905.1. Taxonomy (NCBI): domain Eukaryota; kingdom Metazoa; phylum Chordata; class Actinopteri; order Osteoglossiformes; family Notopteridae; genus Chitala; species Chitala chitala. The sequence goes on along the minus strand of JABJVR010000037.1, from coordinate 7,206,711 downwards.
ATGACTGTCGGAGTCTTATCTAAAACAGGAATTGTTTAGAACTAAAGCCAGTTTTTAAATGTATAAGCAAAGGTAGCTCTGTCAGTATGATATTTCTGTTAGCCGCCCACCCTTTATTTACTTTTAATGCATGGTGAGAATTACATTCAATTAGAAAGTATCACATTGGTCCCAGTATTGTATTTGTGAAAACTATTGTAACAATTGCAGGGCTTTTAAAATATCATTTTTCTACTGTTTTAAATGTCAGGATACATCACTGAAGCCAGTGACTCATTCATCCTTGGTTACCCTGGCAACCCCAGCTTTTCAGTTTCTCTTTGCAGTTGTTTCTCCGTTTCCTTGTTTGTAAGTCATAAAAATTTGGAGACATTTTGAAATATGTGGAAACATAACAGTGCAGCAGGTTTGACCTGTTTTGGTTTTCTGACACATTTAACAATGCAGCAATATGAAGGGCAACTATTGGGGAGGAACTATATTTTAATGCTGTGTTTCTGTGTTTAGAAAGATGTTTTTAGTTACAAGTTCAGCAGAACAACATACTCTGGTATCTAGCAAAAGCATCTGTTAGCAGTGCCTTCATCATCCTGTGTGCATGAAACATGGATGTTGGATGTTTTTATCTCACTGACTTCTTGCCTAATGGGCTGCGTTGCTCACAGGTTGGTAGCCACGCCCATCAAAACCAGACAATGAATGTCGCGGCTGTTGCACCGCATCACCGTCAGGTCCAGGAGCAGCTGCACGAAGGAGTTATCAACAAGTTAGCCATGCAACAGTACCAGACTGTACATGCCAGACCTGCATCTGCCACTTGCCCCAGGCCTCAAAGCGCCCACTGCCTCAGCCAGACCAAAGGGCAGAAGAACATGGACGGACACAAGGACCCTGCCGGGGTGTCTGTGTCTCACCGTGACCAGCGCCCACTTGTACAGCCATTTCAGCCTCCCACACAGGCCCAGACCATGCTCTGGAACTACATCTCGTAATTGCCGTCGCCAGGACCTCAGACGCTTTGCACGCAATCAACTTCTAGCAGATTAGTGGATTTCCAAGACAGGCAAACTGACAACATTGTAAGAGGAGCAAAGGTTTTGTACACTTAATGATGTAAACGGAAAAGATCACGTGCATTGCGATGTCTTTTACCCCAGCACAAAGACTGAAAAAAGTTTTATATTATGGAAATGAATACTGGATGAATATGTGTCTCTTGATTGAACATTTAAGTCTGACTGTCCCACCTTCATCTTTTAGGGATGTCCCTCTTTTCCTTTTCCGTCTTCCTTTCTTGTGTTTCGTTACCGGTATGTTCAGTCTGTTGCCTGCTCCTCTCTTTTCTGTGTTCTGTCGGTTTTGTGTGCACGCAGAGAGGAGTCCGAGCCTCGTGGAGAGGACTCCAGGCCTTGGTTTCAACATCTCATGCCAATTAAGTGGATGAGGAAACCCTTTTAAGCCTTCTGATAGGGTAAGATTATCACCTTACCGTATGGCCATGTCCAGTAGAGTGGTCAGAAGTTTTTTAGAAATTGACCAGCATTGTCAGATTTTTTTCATTATTACATTTCTTTTTTTTTACACTGCAGGTCTAACTGTTGTGTCTGAGGGTTTATTTGTTCATTTTGGAGCAGTTCAATGAGACAGGAAAAAGGAAAGAGGTTGATTTTTTTAATTTTGGAATTGTCTCCAAATTTATATTGTTCATATGTACAAGAGAGATAAAATTGAGAAAACCATAAATCTTTATTATGATCTAACTCTTATATATTTATGTCAGTTAATATTTTATTTCTGTTTGATATTGTTGAAAGGATTTTATACTACCCCTCTGGGGTATGTATTTCTGAATCCAGAGGAATATATGAGTTAATGGAATATGTAGGTTTGTTTATTTATATTCAGAACTAAAATATGATCATTTGAAGGAAGACTGACTAAAAGGCATGCATAATAAAAATATGTTAAGAAATGTGTCCTAATCTTATGTCATCTTTGGCCTATGGGGCATTTGTGTTACTAAGGTACAACCTGATGGGCCAGATCTGATAACTGAGACAAAATTATCTTACATCGGTGAGTTTTTACTGATATGGTCATCGATCACCTAACCCCAGTTAATCTTTTGAATCGAGTCTGACCCTGTGTGAGAGTCAGCCTATAACAACACTCTGTTGTTATTGGATTTAAGCAAGTTTGCCTGCATTGTCAGAATGTGCCCATAGCGACATCTCTTCCCTGCCTTTAGGTGGAAGTGTTAATGTAGCCAGTTTTCAGATTTGTAAAGAGCACCGTCGTTACACTATCCTTTTGCAACTGTAGTCTTCCTGTTTGCATATTTGTTCTCATCTGTTGTAAATAACTTACCTTCACTTCTTCAGTTAATACTTTGCTTTTATTCCATTTCCTAGTATTTATTTATTTATTTAAATTTAGTTTTTATATCAGACTTCATTCTTGGGTTTCAGGTAAATGGACATAGTTTTAAAAAGCCACACAACAAAAACTGCTGTAAATCTGCCGAAGTGTTCAGACGTTTGTGCATTTGGTGTTATTGAGGGAGTGCTTTGCCTATGTATTTTTAATACGACTTCTTACAAAGAAGGGACATTGAAATATGCTATTAAAATACATTTTTATGTAACAAAAATTTGCCATTTGCTGGACAAGTGACAAATGCTACTAATAAAATATGGGAGATATATGCTTAAATATTACAAATATACAGGGAAAATGGTTTGTATATATGGCTTTTTTAACTATTTGGTCAAGGATGCTAATTTATGTGAGTGTTTTGTTTTTAATTCTATTTTTAAATGTCCTCTTGCTGTATTGTTATATGTTTATTTGTACTTATTTTACATACATATTTTTTTTTATTTCACCACCTAAGCACACCAACTCTTGAATAGTTACAGATACCATAAACACTGCCTTGATGTTGTACAATGTACATTTACCGTGTGTCTAAATTGCTTTCATACTTAAAGAGGTGAAAATGTAGATGAAATAAGTCTGCCTTGAATTTTTGTCTGTCAAATAATATTGACCTATGTGCTAATTTTAGTCTTTTATGCTTTCAGTTATCATTGGAGGGCTGTACTGAATTTTTGAAACACTATTTTCACGGCGAATCGTAATCATATCAGCACTAGCTTGTGTGAGAACGTGTCTGAGTTACTGCATTTCTGGAATTTAAGGGTGTTAGGAAGCCAAAGCAATATTTTATTCTGCAGTTATGAAACATTTTCGCGTTCCGTCCGAAGACTGTCCCACAGCGCCATCTGTTGTTCGCTGTTTGGTAAAGTAGTGCTGCTCCCACTTTGCAAGGTGTACCCATGCGGAGTACTGCGGCAGTTACACTTCCGAAATCCTTATAAAAATACCTTTATTTCCGGCAATTACAAGAGCTGATACTCCTTATTTTGTTTCGAATGAAGGAAATCTGTTTATAGAGATTGAGTTAAATGGATTTATGACCTTTTCCCGCAATGTTTACAGACCCAACGGGTTTACCTAAAACATGACAACACAACCTCAGTCTAATTTCTAATGACTCATCCCGTTCTATATTTATCTTGAAGAATAATAAAAACTGACAATGAATTCTCTGTAAAGCCAATACACATATTCGTACACAGAAAAAAAAGAATTTTGCTACCTGTGAAACTGTATTTCAGAAAATGCGAAATCGATGTTTTTTTTTTTTTTTTTTGTCCAAATAACTACACACGTTCAATGTCTTAAAATGTGGTGTAATAGCGATGGAGTGTGACAGTACAGTAGCATGAGAGCTTGTCATGACACAATTTTCGGCACGAGGCGGTTAAGATGCCGCGCGTACACTACGCAATGCCTCGTTGCGAAAGCTATCAGACAGGTATTTTTTTGTCGTCCAAGCCCAGTTGCATTGCTTTTACAAGAACATGTAGCATTTTCTTTGACAGATTTCGGCAGAATTTAGCAATCTGAATAAACCACCCTTTTTGAAGAAGCAGACAACGGTGAACAGGACAATGGTGAACAATTTCACACTTAAGTTTAAACACTGTAAAATAAACATATTAAATGGTATTTTTTATACTAATTGTGCTCATCTTATTTCTAATTTATTACTGTACTTGCTCATAGTGTGAAATTTTATAAGAATTGAGTAAGAAATTACTAAAATAATCAGGACAAAATATGTATCAGATCTGTATGATATATTTCTACGGTAACTGTATTTGTGTAATACAATTGTGTATATATAAATGTATATGTAAAAAGATTTAACGTCTTTGTATGTTAGTTATAGCTAACTTGAAAGCCAATATTCTGTACTTTTCAGAGATAATTGGTGTAAATGAGGACAAATTTAGAAAATTCTTATAGATTGTGAATGTATAAGCTTCTGTAACATGAGAATATATTGGAGTTACCTGCTGCTTCATTTTGTGCAAAAAGGCAATTTTAAAGGACATGATAATTATTCTCTTAAAGTAAATGAGAATGTATTATCGAGCTTATTAATTTGCACACGCAAGTTTAATCGTTCCACTTTATTTCTTCATTGACATATATAACTGGTGAAACATATTCTGTGTAGAATTCCTTTGCCAAAGGCTTTTTGTTTTACTGAAATGTATTTTAAAAAATATATCGGCAAATGGGAGAATAATAAATGCTGTTCAGAAAATAACGTTTGGCTTTGGTAACAGGGTTTTTGTAATGTTTGTTAGACTTAAAAGTTTTGTTACACTGACATCTGCACAATCAATTAAATGTAAAGATAAGCGGAATACAAAGAGCAAACTGGACAGGAAAAAAAATCACAATGAGAATTTAATATTCATACAAACATTGCAATATAATTTAACCACACTCTTTAGTATGATTTCGGTATTTCTATTAACGCGATGATCAGAGCCTACGAAACCAAAGTAGGACAGATTTCAGGAGCAGTGGTGAATGCGTTTCCGCTGCACAGTTTCTCACTACGCATGCGCTTTCACGCGCTGGTAGATTGTGAGCGCGAGCAGGCCTGTAATATTTTATGGCGGCAGACGATTGACCGTTGTCGCTTTTAAACGAGTAGATAATTTGTAACGTTACCCCACCACAAGTAACTTAAAAAGGTAGTTCAGTATTAGCGTTAAACGATCGATTACTGGACTTGTTGAAAAGCTAAAAGAATGAATTCGGGTACTAACGTGATACAGGTGACGAACGTGTCTCCCAACACGACCTCGGAGCAGATGAGAACGCTCTTCGGGTTCCTGGGGAAAATTGAAGAGCTGAGGCTGTATCCGCCAGAGTAAGTAAAATAAAATGCATGTTCAGGGTTTTACCGACTGCGTACTGCTGATAGCGTGATACTTAGCAACGCAGAGTCGGCCACACTCGTGATTTGTGTTGTTGTTCCAGGCCTTTTCGAATTTAGCTAACGTTAGCTAAATGGCCGAAGTATTTTTGATGTCCTTCCGTATACCACAACCAGGTGCTTATTACATTACACCACCACAGAGTTAAGGAACTGGATTTATCTAGTGTGTACCAATTGTTTATGTCGCTGGTTTAGGAAGTAAAACGAAAACAGTAGTTAGTCCACCGTTTCTAGGCTTAGACACATCGAAGGCAGTCACAGGTAGAGAACTAGCCAGTTGACTTCATTGGGAATGCTGAAAACGAACAAGACGACGTTTAAAACGTTGTATACTTTTATCAAACATGATATAACATTCAGAAACACAATTTTTATTACGGCCCAGTAGTTAGCTGTTACAACGTACGACCGCACGACTGTGAAACCGATACTCTAACGTGTACATGCACGCATAATAACGTAAACCAGCGCATCATTATCTGAGCATCTCATTTGGTTCGAGGGAGGACAAATTATGAGGTTAAAAGTAATGACATGAGAAATAGTCTTAGGCTGTATGTATTTTTCTTTGCACAACATGTTTGTATTTTCTTTCAGTGACTCTCCCCTGCCAGTGACTTCACGTGTCTGTTTTGTAAAGTTTCAAGAGCAAGAGTCCGTAGGAGTCTCTCAGCACTTGACAAACACAGTCTTCGTTGATAGAGCGTTGATAGTCGTCCCGTTTGCTGAAGGTTGGTGCTTGTTTGTATATGGTGTTGTGTGCATTGTCATTGTTAAAATAAAAATTAAATTGGTGAAGTTCTTAAACATACTCTTGGCATGCTGTCACACAATATTTTCCGCAACAGGCGATTTCAGATTTAACCACAACAAAATTTGTATCCAGGTTACTCCTCAGATTTTGTTATGCTCAGATTATCCTGGGTTTAAAATACACCTGTGTCAAGGTCTGAGGGCTGGATATTTTTGGACCCAAAAGACTCTACAAGTAGATGCACAACAGGGGAAAAATTTCTTTTATGTATAGCTAATCATGCTTTACCCATTTAGATTATTCTTTATTAAACTTCTCTCTATTTGTGTGTGTGATTTTTGTAGTGGAGAAGGCAATTGCAGAGCCCCCTCCTTGATGACTGACAGTGGTCCTCTGCAACCAACAGGGGATTGTAGACAATTACAAAAGGCCAGCAAGCGGTCAAGCCCTTCCCCCCCTTGTCCCCAGTTTCCTGTGTAATCTTAACTCTCTTCTTCTCTCTCCTTTCTCTGTCTCAGTAGGGATTTTGAGTTGGCACGAACTGTAGCAGGTGGTTGTCCAAGTACATTGCAATACAAGACCATTCATTTTTAGGCAAACAAAGCGCTTTTATTGGCTGTGTAGATAATGGAGCCCGATTGATCAACAGACATTATGGTCACATTTGTTGGGCTGTTTTGTAACAGTCATTATTGGTGTTTATTTCACCAATTAAAATTTTCTTGCCACTTTTATATGCTGAATAGATATCAATCTGAACTTAAACTAAGGTGGATAAAATTGAAATGGCCCAAAGAAAATTGCAATTATAAACTCAAAAAAGGCTTATCAAAACACAGATTTTAAAACCTAAAAAACAATAGAACAATTAAAATTGTATAACCTAGTAAAATATTGCATATCTTTATTAACCTGTACATGACTGCCCACCCAAAATTGTGTGTATCTGTTGTTAAAGACAGCGTTCAAAACCTGAGTTAGCATTACTTAGGAGCCTGTATCTTGTTCAAGAATGCATTGGAGTTCAGAAAATTAATGTTTTAAATGTTAAGGTATATCGAAACTGATTTGGAGTGTTGGTTATCGTTTGTATCAAATGCATATTGTCTGGTGTTACCTTGTACAGTCATGTTAGAGGGGGAGGCCTAGCCATAAGTGTTAATTTTCTTTACATCAATAACCAGAAATCTTTGATCAGTCGGGCTCCACATGAGTGGTATTTTTGTGTAGTATTAGCTCCTTGTCTGCATTTAAATGGCTTTCACTTAATACACAACTGGGCAAAAGTTCTAGTGTAGTTTATCGTTTCAGGTAAAACACTAAATCATGTATCTGCAGTGATGCATGGTAATAAGCTTGTGCTGAACTTTGCTCATTTTCACTCTGTTTGGGCAGATGGGAGACATTCACTTCTGTCACTTTTGCAGCCTAATCTTTCCCTCCCCCACTTTTATTCACAATCTCATTGGTGGGCAGTACCTGTGTAATTTGTAATGACGAGGGGATTTGTTACTGGCTGGGATCTTCCTGCACTTTCACTTTAGGTTGCAAGCTGTCCTAAGTATGAATAATTTTCCAGAATGACTGCCTTTGCATTTCACTCATCCCTCTTGTCACAAGCAGAGGTGGTAAAATCAAATGGACATGGTGGAGTTAGAATTCACATGGAAGAAATCTAGAGTATTGTGTCATTTTTTTAAACCCACTCCGCGTAAGACATGAAGAGTTCTGTACCTTTTATAATGGTGGTTTTTCTTTGTCATTGTGTTTTACAGTACTTTTCCCTGGTTCTACCAGTCCTATTTACCAGGGCCCTGCTGAAAATGCCACCCTGCAGTTTTGTCTTCTGCACCAAATCCTGTTTCTTGTGTGGCACTGCGTTTTTATTTCTGTGAACTGTTTCTGTGATGCTGTTTGGACTTTAAGTATTTTCAGTTTGTGCTTTTCTGAGGTTCCCCCCACCTTTAGAAATTGGGCACGAGTTAGCTTATTACCAGGGCTTTTGCTGGCTATAAATCCTTAATTTAAAAAGGTAATTTTCAGAGACCTTGCTGTGACTTTTTTTTTTTTTTTTAGTACCTTATAATAGGAGGCCTTATCTGTAAACTACATTTTTGGCCACTGGTTTCTGTGCTGTGAAGTGGCAAAACATTCACTGAAAAGGTTTTCCTTGGAGAACTATCAGGTAAGGACAGAAAAGAGTTAGAACAGTGGCATTTTGGAATGCCTTACTCACCAGCAAAAGCCCCAAAAAGAGATTTTGCCCAGAAAAGATAATTGAATATGTATTTGCTTTTCATTTATTAAAGGTTTGTTAACTTTGCCATGCTGTTGAACCCAAAATCATGAACTCTTTTGTTTTGTGTATCTCAATTTTTCTGTGTGCTTTAGCGAAGCAGCCGGCACGAGTCGCTTGTTCGTAAAACATCTTATGAAACTTGAGAGCACACCCCACCGGAGAACCGGCTGTGCTTGCTAGCGTTTGGTTCATGACTTAAAAAACAAGTACAGGTGATAAAATCTTGGCAGTGTTAAACAGTAGTGTTTATTGTGATTTATTTCTTCCCATTCCTAGTGCTGTACATTAATGCGTAAGATATGAGATAGGAGTCCCATTTGTAGATTATCCAATGTCAAAAAGAAGGCAGCAATGCTGATGTTAGTCTGCAGTATTTTGTTGAAAATTGAGTATTGTGTCAGGAGCTGACTTGAATGAGCACCTTGTTTTGCTGGTGTTTGTGTGTGTGTGCAGTGCGTTTAGTGTTACCATTGTAATTGTGCTCTGTGTGCTTTTCTGCAGGAGTCATTCCTGATGAGTCCAAGGCCTTGTCGCTGTTAGCTCCAGCGAATGCTGTAGCGGGGCTGTTGCCGGGTGGTGGTCTCCTTCCAACTCCAAATCCACTTGCTTCTGTAGGCCAACCTCTTTTGTTCCTTCCATTTCATGATATTACATTAAATAAGAGGTAGTCTTAATATTTATTGCATTTGTGAAGCTGGTTATGGGCTTGTCATTGTGTTCAGTTAGTGATGTTGTAGGAACTGTTATGCTTGTTCCATTACTGTGAAGATGGCTTGCGCTTGGCCGTGGTTAATAAATGTCCCATTTATCAAACCGTGGTGATGCACTGTTTGGTTTTAGGCTAATTCAAATGTGTACCCACATTTCAATGAGGTATATCAAAAGGTGCATGAAGCTGTACAGCATTTAAGTCTTTTCATTTATGCAGATGAAAGATGCAAATAAGGGGTGTTTTGTGTTCTGTAGATTGGAGGTGTTCCGTTGGCTGCTCTGGGTGCTCCTGCTCTTGACCCCACCCTTGCTGCCCTGGGATTACCCGGGTCCAACATGGGTGCTCCAGTGAGTAACTTACATGGGTGCTCCAGTGAGTGACGTATTTCGGTGCACTTCTGTTATGCGTGAATTCTAAAATCATCTTTTTTATTTTAGTCTCTAGCAGCAGATCAGCTCCTGAAGATCATGACGTCTGTTGACCCAAAGTGAGTATGCACTTTTATTAAAAGGAGTACTGTTTGTGTTTTTTTGTAAATTACGTATGCTTGAAATTTGTGGTCCGTGCCTTATAGTGATGTGAATTGATGACATGGTTACTGTATGTGTACAGTACGGAGTTGCAACGTTGCAGAGACGTGACACCAATTTGCATCAGCAGTTTAGTGCATGCAGGAGTGAGTTGTATAAAACAGAGGCTGTGGATCTTAATGTCTTATTTATATTTATGTACTGTTGCTGCAAGGTGCCTCTTAAGATTTTTAAGCAAGGAATTTTGACATGGAAGTTAGATTTTGTATTCATTAGGGGTGAGCATCGTAACAATGATACGATTCGATTCGAATCCCTGTTCACTTTTATCGATTGACGATTCGATTCATGATTCGCATTGTTTATAACCTTTCTGGACCTTTCTGCTGTTACAATGTCCCCTGCCATACTGAAGATCCTTTCAGAGGCAGCTGATGTTGCCTGGATAATAATCAGGTACCTGTTGGCAATATAGGAAAGACCTGAAACTATATTTAACAGACTGTATACTGTTTAGGATCATGAAAATAAGAATAAAATAAACATGTAAAGTATATGTAGTTTATTTTAATAATTAATATAAAAGTATGTCAAATGTAAAATATTTATATTGTAAACATGAAATGTATACTACATATAATTCTATACTGTATGTGAAGAATTATGATAAATGTGGTTTAGTAATAGTTATTTTCTCACCAAGCAAAGAAAGTTGTTGTTCTCTCCAGTCATTTTTTTATAATCATAAATTCTAAGATATCATCATGTCATTTTATGTTTAATTACTGTGAATTTATAAATGTTGAAACCCTAAATCAAAAGCAGGGTTTCCGATGAGGGACCCAGTTTTTCACAGGTGACTGGGTCCCAGGGACTCACTTTTCCAAAGCCCCATCGGAAACCCTGAAAAGGTACATTTCATGAAAACACATTGTGTTACAACGTGGTTTTGAGCGAGAAGAAAACAAAATTTTGGCCATTTCTCCTCGCTCATACCACGTGGAATTTGTCGCCCATTCCACAGAGCTCTGTGGCTTACTCAGGGTAAGAAAACAATTGAATTATAACATAATATGACGTATTTTAACTACTGGTTGGATTTTATTCGATGTTTCGGTTTTCTTACTTTCATTGAACCGGTTATCGAAATCAGACATTTCAATATCGAAATATTGAAATGTCTGAACCGGTGTTCACGGTATACTGCAAACCGGTGCTCACCCCTAGTAATCATACTGTTCAGATAATCCTTTTACCTAATCTGATTCATTGTTTTAGAATTTTATGCCACAAGTAAATTGAATATTTTGAGTCATGCATTAATGTAAGCCCAGTTGTGTAATTGTCCTCTGCACTTATGACAGGCGCATGATTGTGGTTTGCGTGGCACCCTGTACGGTTGTGCTTACACTATTATTTTGTGGCTGGGTAGTAAGCTATGCAAATGACACCCAGTGTTTTTATTAATTTGGTTATTGTTGATGTTCAAGACTAAAGGAGAGACTTTATTGTTACCCAGACTACTGTTTATTTTAATTTTAATTTAAACTCTGCAGGCTGAATCATGTGACCGGAGGACTGAATCTCAATCCAGGCTTGAAGTCCGACTCATCCAGTAAAGAAATAGAGGAGGCCATGAAGCGTGTTCGGGAAGCGCAGTCGCTGATCTCTGCTGCAATTGAGCCTGGGGGTCAGTGTCAGCAAGCACAGGCAGTCTTTAAAGAAAGTCTTTAAAGAAGCAGTCTGGTTTGTTATTTCATCATTTTTAATTTCCATCTGACTATTGTATACAAGCAGAAAGGGTAAAATAGACTTTTGTGTGTAGACACTTTAAAATGTTGGTTTCTGTGTTGCATAATTAACATGCATTTTCCAGATAAGAAAGAGAGCAAACGGAAACATTCACGATCCAGGTCCAGGTCTAGGAGGAGAAGGTCTTCACGGTCTCGCTCCAGGCACAGGTAGATTTTATTTCACATTTCATCTCTGAGGCAAAAGCAGTGCTAGGTATTAGGTTTCTTCACAGGCAGTTGCTGGAACTTTTCATTGTGGTGGCATTGTAAATGCTGCATCATATTGCTAGCGTTAGAAGTTGTGTAAGCCACAGTTTCCTGACCCAGCTGGAAGGTTGTGGGTGTGTAAATTGTGAAATGCATTTTTTTCCCCTACAAATTTTTTTTATTGCATTTCCACAATGTTCACAAACATTTTTCCTGAACTTAATAATCTGTCTAAAAACTCATTTGAACAATCTGTCTTAAACTAAAAATGACAAGGATTTTTTAACCATACTATGTAACATCAAAAGTGAGTTGTCAGCGTGCAGCCCTGCTAAATCGTGCATTACAAAAAATTAAAACTATATTAGCATATATTTTTTTAAACCAGTGCTGCTGGGAAAAAAGATGGTGCATTACAAAGATAGAGGCAACACTTGAAAGGAGAATATATTCCTTTCAAAAATATGACAGCTAAAATACAGCTTCATTGCAGTTTGAGCTAGTAACTTTCACATAGCAGGCATGCAGTGCAATACTACCGTCCATCCCTGTGGTGCACATCGTCGCTCATTTTGAATCAGTTTATTGTGGTACGATGTTACCTCCTTACTATAAAGGCATTAAAATGGATTCCTTACAATTTATAAAGTCGCGGCTAAACCAAGCTGTTTCCACATACCAGACTGTTCAAAAACAGTGATGGTTCATGGCATCTCAGATTAACAGAGGCGAGAGCTCTGTTCAAGTAGATGTGTTTGTACAGGAGCTCCAAGAGCAGATCACGGCGGAGGTCCCATTCGAGAAGCAGGAGGCGGTCTAAGAGCCCCCGGCGGCGGAGAACTCGCTCCAAGGACAGAGCGAGGCGCTCACGCAGTAAATCCAGGTTTGATACTGGGGCGAGCCCCCCCCCCCCTTCCTTGAACAGGTGACTTCTGTAATCTTTGTGAAAGTGCTTATTGTTACACTGTATTCAGGTCTGCTGTCTTCCCTCTGCAGGGACAGACGGAAGGAGGAGAAAGAGAAGAGGCGGTCGAAAACACCGCCAAAGAGCTACAGCACCACGAGGAGGTCTCGAAGCACAAGTCGGTGGGTGTCACCCATGGTTTCCAACTGCCTCACTCATTACCTCGGGCTCCTTTATTCACTCGGCTCATATTTGTGCTAATGTTGGCAATGCTATTCTGTAATAACATAAAGTGAACTTTACAAAGAACAAATATGACCACCCAGGTCTTTGTGGCAGTGCCAAACATTTGATCTTGCAATACAGTGATCGTAATGCAAACTGAACATCTTGCGTTCATGTCACATGCATGCTATTGTTCTTAAAGCAGAAGGCGCAGAAAAAGCCGTAGTTCAAGTAGATCCCCGAAGAAATCCAAGTCCCCCAAGAGAAAGCTCTCCAGGTCTGCCTCCCCCAAAAGGTGGGTTTGTTGTACTGTTTAGCAAGGAGCCCCTCCTTGGACACAGCAGGTTTACAATTGAAGTGTCTGTATGTGTTCGACATAGGCATAAGAAAGACAAGAAGAAGGAGAGAGGCAGGGAGAAGGAGAAAGACCGAGACCGTGAGAGAAGAGAGAAAGAAAAGAACGTAGATGAACGGGAGCGCTCCACAAGCAAGAAGAAAAAGAGCAAAGACAAGGAACGGGACCGAGAAAAGAAATCTGACGGTGATAAGGCAGACGTTAAGGTGTGCTCCCATTTTAATCAGCTCATTCTGAGCGGCTTTCTTGCCACCAAAGCTAACAATTTGTCAGGAAGCTCTGGTTTGTAATGGGCTTAACTTGGGATGATTGTTTCTTAGAATGTGAGTTTGGTGGGTATTTGGCCCTTAATTGGCAAGATGACATGACATGGTCCCTCTAACCTAGAAGAGGCTTTTATTTCTGCAGACCAGTTAGGTGAAGTATAAAGCTTAATTTACCCATGTTTAATTAACACAGTGCTCTAAACACGGACTGTTGCAAGCAGAGGTGACAAATAAGGGAGAAGTGAACCAGGTATGATGGGTTTTTCCTTCTTTGTCGTATCTGTTTACGCGGTCTGCAGAAATGCCAGTAAGGAGTGCAATCCGCTCGTTCTGCAGTACTAATTGTGGAGCTGTCTGCTACGTCTGATGCTACAAAAGGAAAGCTAACCGTCAGTAACGAATGCACATTTTTAAGCCGTTATTCTGTGCTGCCTGTTGGTGATGTTCCTTTGGCTGGCAGGTGACCAGAGACTATGATGAGGAAGAGCAAGGCTATGACAGCGAAAGGGAACGGGAGGAGAGGGGGGGCTCCGATGCAGCGGTGGTGGCGTCACCCAAGCAGACCGAGCCCTCTGGGGAGAAGGTGGCCACCGAGTCCACGAGGAATCCCAAAGTCAATGGCGACGATCACCACCAGGAGGACATGGACATGAGTGACTGAGAGCATGTGGTCTTGGTTTTGTTTCTTGTAGTCGCCTTGGTCAACTCTTATTTATATTTTCTAACACCGTTTCCGTGTTTCCAGACTCGACATGATAGCTGTTAAGTTTAGCCAGCCTTTCTCGGTAGAAGAGAAGTACGCACGCTTGTCATTTGTTTTTGTTTGCAAAATACTTGAATAAAAAAAACCTTTAGCTGGGTGATTTTAAGGGTTCCTTATTGCCAGTAGTTTTTAGTGTTGGGTTTAAATGCCTGTGACAAGAAGCACATGACTTGCAGGTGGTGCTATTGTACATCAGCAGATTCTCCCACCGCCTTCCTTTTCCCCTCCTCCGGCAGTGATTGATGTGTATTGCTTTGATTTTGTTTAATTTTTTTTCTCTTTAAATGGGCAGCTGACACAACTTGTGGTGTTTCTCTCACTTTGCTGTCCATAGTACCAGAACCTAACTCTGCATCTGTGAATTCGGCACTCATTGCTGTGCCCATAAATAACATGTATTGTCAGTGATATATTTTTTTAGGAAATGTTTGTAGTTTGTCCATCAGCATAATGTATTGATAGCTTCTGTTAACTTCTTGTAAACTCAGGTTCAAAGAGAAAGTGTATTGCTAATTGTGCAAACTGAGATGAGAAGGATTTTATTTGGGTGTCAGATGCTTGGTTTAACTTTCAAAAAGAGTTTTACAAATAGCTTAAAATAAACATCGCCTGTATAATAAATTAGTTCTTTTGATTACTCAATCCACATGCTTTGTGCTAATCTAGTATAGAAATGGAATATTGTTAAAGAACCCTTCCCACAATAGTGACTGGATGTATATTATTGGAAAATCAGTGTTGCTGTCGTAACAGGAAAAGTACCAGTATAGTGTACCAGTTTTTTTGTTTTTTTTTTTATTTTTTTATGCAATTACTGATGGGGTAGTCTAAAACTTGGAAATATAGCAAAGCTCTTCTAATGTGGACATTGCTGACA
>JABJVR010000037.1:7142369-7189352 GCA_025773905.1 Chitala chitala | reverse complement strand
CACACACACACACACACACACACACACACACACACACACACACACACACACACGCACACACACGCACACACACACACAGAGCATGTAAGCATACAAAAAAAAAATGGTTGCTTTTTATTAGAGACATGACAATTGCAGAGGTGCTGATGTGATAATCCCAATGTCCCTGTTTCCACATGCTTTGAGTGAATGAGCAGTGGCTGTTGCTCAAGTGGTGATGTGTTCCAAATCGGTCACAAACATGGGCTGAGCGGCAGTAAATGACCTCACTTATCATTCATCAGGGCTCCCACTCCTGCTGTCAGAGCAGGGAATGTTCAAGTAGGCAAGGTCATGAATTGCATTCCAGCATAATCCTTCCTGTGTTTGTCTGTGTTGCTATGGAAAAGCTGAAGGGACCCAGCATCTGGGTAGTTTAATCCACTCCATATTTGTTTCAAGATTTTTACGAATACATGTAAAAGAAAGGAAAGTATTGTTAAACATACACCAAAAATGTCCTTCTTTTAATGCTTCTGAGTTAAGAATGGCTGTAACTGAGTGAAGAAAATTTACAATGGTGTGTGTAGACATCTATATATAATACACAAGTTTTTACATGTGATTTTCTTTTTTAATTATGTAATTGCACATTCAGTTCTATGAAACGTTTTTGAAAGACTAAACAGCTTTTGTAAATCAAAAATAAATTCCGTGCATCTTCTCAAAAAAATAAGAATTACATTTCATATGTGGTAAAGTTCTCTAAAACACCTTTCAGAAAATGGCTTTTTCTCTCCTTATTGAGTGTTTGGAAAACTGACAGGTAAACAAAACGGAAAAAAAAACTTTGTTCTGCTGGAGGCCAAAGGCTTGTTGAGCATGTTTGAACAATGAAACGCTGATAGGACAGTGGATTTGAGATGCAGGTTCGCTGAGACGCGTGGCAGCGTATTTACAATGGCAGTCAGTGCTGTTTGAGAGGTGTGCTGCCTATGTAATGTCTTTCAAAGTGCATGGTTTCAAATGAAAAGTGACTATTGTAATGTCCCACTCAATGCTTTGAATGCTTACTACCCAGTAACAAATAATCTAGGAAATTATTAGCCATCTAAAAGTTGATGTTCATTAAGGACAGGAAAGAAGGGAGCGTTGGAGCTTATTTGAGGAATGGAACAGTGTCCATTGAACAGCTGTACCTCAGCACATTTCTGCCCTAATCTTTAGGGCTGGTGGAAATGCCTCTGGACCATTTCCATGTGTGCTGTTACACAAAGACACATTACAGGTCTGCCCCACATTCATTGTATTTAGTTGGATTAGTGCAAAGGAAAAAAAAAACAGTAGTAGCCGAAGAAGCCAACGCTGACAGGCGAGGGAACTTGATTAGACCACTACAAAAGGAAGTGCACATAGGCCTCAGTTTAAATGGCAGGGGCTCTCTCGGCCTGAACGGAGTGTAAACTAGCTTCCTCCATCTAAAGATTTCGACTGACAAGCTGATGATATGCAGATGTTTGGCTTAAAAGAACCAAACACAAGTAGTTTTTTGGGGGCATATATTTTTCTCACACCTGCCTTCGTTTTATTCCCCACCCAACCCCTCCCCCAGCTCCAGCTCTATATTCATGTTAATCATACCAGTTTTATGAAAAGTGTGTTCTGTATTTAAGATAGCAATTGATCCAGAGAAATCACTGGTGAGTATTACTGATTTATTACCTGTACGGAACTGACTAGTTTTTTAGATGCTTGCAAGTTTTTTTTTATTGTTATTTTAACATTACACTTAAATGCTTTCTGATGTCTGATCTTAATTTGTAAACTTCAAGTTACTGTGGCTCTGTAAGTACTGAAATGGCTATCTACCCAAATAGGCCTCTTATTACAAAAAGAATAGCTGAACGAAAGGGACCTAAAAGTCGGCCAAAATATGTCAATTAAATCTGATCTGAGAGCAGTGTGGAGCTGAGGAAAATAATGACTGCTGCTTGGAGGATGATGTCATGGCATCTGTACCATTGAAGCCTTTCAAGCGACTATAATGGATTTCATTTTAATTTCTTCCGGTACTGGGTAGGGTCTTTGACAGATTCTGTAACTACCTTTGGACTTGATTGCATTCCCATCCAAAATGTGATTTTTCTTTTTTCTTTTCTTCTCTGAGCATTTGATTTGACAGTTTGCATCTGCCCTTCCAAACTGTTGATTTACACAGTGACCAGCATCCATTTGGCAGCCGCAGTCCAGCTTATGGAATTCAGTTTAGAACTGAGCACTGAGAGTTAACCCCGTCTGTGAGAATTGCATGGTGTATTGAGTGTCGTAAAAGTGCAAGTTGGGAGGTAAAGTGGACTTGCTTAGGAGCATGCTCTGTCAGTGTGGTGTCAATGAAATTCTTGTTAGGATATTTTGTGTAACACCTCGTTTGTCACCAATATACAGAAAGCAACCTTGTTCTATCTAAACGAGGCTGCATGGAAGCCGTTCATCAGCAAGAGACAGGGTGGTGAGTAGACCTGTTAGCTGAAAATGATCATAGACTCTCTAACACTTCACTTTCTCAAATTAACCTTTCATATGTAAGGTCGTCAGATTAGAGGGCTCCTATGGAACTGTACAATGCAAGTTCTGAGCAGGGTGTAAAACAAGGTATCAGAACGTAGGCATTTATGAGGCCTGGTTATGAAATCATTAACAATGGAGTGTCCTCCCTCATGTAACGTCTCATTCATTTTCAGGGGGCGATGTTATGAAACCGAGCGCATGAATTCAATTTCCTCTCTTTGGAATTAACTTAAGACTGTGTTAAAACACTGGAACCATAACAAGCTTTAACCCTCAGATGAAAGATAGTTTCTTTTTTTTTCCGTACGCAGACCTTCTTTTTCATATTTTAGTGTGAGATGTTGATTTATTACAAGTATGCTTTCAAATCAGTGTTGCCTCAATATTCAAGCAACTTTCCTTTTATTGCCTAAAGCAGTTCATTTTTGTGCGATATTGTTGCAAAGCAACTGGAAAATTGAATAAATTTTTAAAAGAAATGTTAATACAAAATATAACACAAATATTAACTTAATTATTGCTACAGGTTTATTGCTAATCTCAACTACAAAATATTACATCTCTGCATTTAAAATAATCTAGGTGCAGGAGCAGTGTTGGTGTTTTCCTCTGACCTGTGATGCATATACAGCATTTTGAATACTTATCTGATTCTTGTTCAACTTGGAATATTTTCATGTGTTTGAATAAATCGTTCGGTTAATTACCTTGCCTTTTGCCACTACTGCACAGCAGGTTCTCTGCATCAGAACTGATTCAAATGATCCCTATGTTTGTTTGCCCAGGAATGTTTAATTTTTGCAGGTAAAAACCACTGCAGCTGAAGACAGATATTTTACAATTAATCAGAAAGTAAAACTGCCTGTTTTAGTGGCCAATCTGTTAAGTAGCAGCTCTATCATATAAAGCATTATTGGCCACCTTGCTGAGATTGAGCAAAATGTCCAGGGATTCTTCTAGTTATCAGCACCTCTAACAATCACACAACCATCACCATCTCTTCCAAATCAGGGAATCATTGATTCATGATCAGAAAATGTATAATGTATTTATTTGTAATTGGATTGCTTTGTCAATGGATGATTTTTGTGAAAAACATATTAATATTATGGATTTTATTTTTACAGTGGAATTGGGGATGTCATAGAGTGGTGGAAATGTAGGATGATTCCCGGGGCTCACAGAGGCCCTCAAATTATAACAGCATAACGTCTTAATATAACATCTGTAACATTTTTCATGGTGCCCAGAATCTTTATTGGTGTCTATGACTGAATAAATGTGTTGCATATGGATAACTTTGAAGTGATCATAAATAAATATACAATATTCTCCATATTTTACACAGAGCAATTTTGCGGGTTTTCCTGCCTTTCTTTTACATATAAAAATGCCATTCTTGTACAATACTTTTGTGGAACTCTGACTTGTAATAATAATTCACGTGATTTGAGATCTATTTGGATTTTTAAAAATCCCCACAGATGTGCTGAATTAAACAGCTCAATTTGATCAAAACGTATTTATGATATTTATATTTTTACATACAATTTCAGTGAATTATGTAGTTTTCTAACTACCTAGATTTGTGAACATTTAAAGGGAAATACTGTTTATATTTAGAGAGGGAGTATATTGTATGATTGACATTTTTGACAAATGGGGGGAAAAAAAAAGATTTTGCAAAGTCTTCACCTTTTCAAAACAGTTAAATCAAACATTTGAATTTGGACAACATCACTCAGACAAAATATTTAGTGAGAACCTTCAATTTAATAGGCCTGACTAATCTGTCCTCAGACATGCATTCCGCCCACAGCCTAGGGGTGGTTTGTGTGCTGATCCACACAGGCCTGAAGTGCAGCTCCACCTGCCTTCTTCAGCCCGCTTCCCGCTCGGTGTGTAATCAGTCTTTTATCGTAATGCTCACCAAAGCATCATCCAGTGACTGTTCCATCGTGCCGCTTAAAACAAGTTCCAGAAGCAGCAGCATATGGGGTTGTTTCATGATAAGCCACAATGACGGCGCTGAGGATCTTTGTGCATTACCATGGTGAGAACAGCGAAGGAGAGAAAGCATCTAATAGCTCATGTTGTGAGGGGGGCGGGGGGCACATCCTGTTTGGGGCAGCACATCCCCAATCATCTTCAAAGCCCACAAGGGTGCACGCCAACCCTTCGACACTCTGTCACACCCAAAGCCAGCTGTTTTATCAAGTGGCTCAGACAGCTCTGTCATGAGGAACCCTTACCCCCCCCCACCCCCACCCCGAGCTTCTGCCTTTAACGCTAGCTGGCCTCCCGCTCCACAGCACAGCTAATTAACCAAACGGTTGGGAAGATGATTACCTTTGATCTTTCGCCCTATTCGGCGATTGCAAAAACAAAGCTTTTCACAAATTACCTTTGCACTCTTTGCACAACAGCGAACTGTGATGCTGTGAAGGCAAAGCAAGATGTGGGGGGGCAGGGGGTACAGAACACCTTTTCGGCCTCTGAAGAAAACATGGCGGATAGGCTGATGATTCTCAGGCTAATTAATTTGGAATAAGGCCATCATTGGCATTGCCGTCCATGGCACTGCCTTCACCGAGGTGACATGAGGTGCTAAGGTGGCTTCGGGAGCAGGGCTCAGGTCAGCACGTCCCTCTGTTTGACCGCCTGTTGGTAAATGCTTATACTTCACCTTCCGGAAGACGCTGAGCAAAGCTGGCACTGGGGCAGGAGGCGAGATCCGGATGGTTGATGAGGCTATGGTGCCATTTTTTTAAGTGGACGTGTACATATGCTGGAAGGACAGCCGGATAGTTTTTCTACACTGGCCGGGAAGACTCCTCAGGTTTCAACTGAGGCCTTGATGTTCCCACTAGGTGGAACTCAACTTACTTTGCTCCAGAGGTTTGTTAGAACAGACAAAGCTATTGGTAATCATTGTTATGTACTTAAAACTGGACTGTTTACACATCATCAGCACTCATTAGAGCTTGTAGCTGTCGATAGCCTAAAGCCTTTGGAGTGAAGCTCGCGTACAATGAGAATGTGTGTCCGAGAACTCATCATTACTGTCTTCTGTGTGCAGGGCCGGAGGTCAGCTCTAGGGAACCTGACAAGTGTAGAATACACATGGTGTGCCTGTTGTTGGGGAGGCTCAGGCTGTGGAAATGTCCAGCATCTCACGCTGTAGAAAGAGGCCTGTTACTTTAGAGCCGCTGCCTGTGCTTCAGATTGGCCCGCCTTGCGCGATTACCTCTGCCTGAGTCAGTCTTGTGGAAAGCTCAATGGCTGACGAGGCCCAGAACTGGCTGGCGAATCACACGTCAAGACAGACCGGCGCGGATTCTGCATATGCCACTGGTGGTAATCTGCGTATTGGGGCGGTGGCAGAGTGGAGCAAGGGAGGGAACGGGATGTATGAAGGACTGTCATATTGGGGAGAGCGGCGGGCATAACAGAAAGCTCTTTGTGTGTGTATATGTGTGTGTGTGTGTGTGTGTGTGTGTGTGTGTGTGTGTGTGTAGGGGGGAGGTGTTTGAGAGCCATGCAAAATTTGGCAAGGAGAAATGCTACTGAATGTGACAAAACCCTCGGCCTGTCGGTTTGACAGCAAATTATCTTGTAGCTGTGTACCTGGTGGAATGGAGCACCCAGTCATCCCAGTCATTATCATCAGACCATGTGGGTCTACAGCGTTCAGGGAAGGTTGAGGGCTATTCACTATTGGCACATATTTTAAAGTTTGTGTATACATTTTTTTTAATTGCAAATATTTTAAAAACCACGTGCCCAACAACATTTCCCTCCAGGACAATTTTTAACACAGCTGGGGACGTTATTTCGCCCCATGGTCCCCAGGTGCTGAATACGATTTGGAGGAAATTTGAGTAGTAATAAAGCCACAGTCGCTGTAGCATGCATAGCCAGCACTCTTGTCAGAAGCCTTTTTTTCAACGTCAGACCAAATTGAGTCATAAGGAATTATTTTTAGCAAAAAGGGGGAAAAAAAATTGTATTCAGTTTGAAAATTTGCTGATGAATACTCCTTTAAAATATGTTTGGAAACTGACTTCAAACTATATTTCTTGGGGGGGAAATATTTTATTTCTTTCCAAATTTCATTCTTTTTCCCCCTTTTGAAATACTGTAAGTAATTTGAGATTTACTGCCTTTACGTATGAACATTACAATTTAACTTAACCACAGTTGATCTGTAATCTGGCAACATATTTGAAACTGTAACATTACATGTTGGAATATAAAATGTTTCAAGGGGGAAAAAACGATAAAAAGGTATATATACGGATGACTGAAACCGCTTCTGATACCTACATGGTCAAACACCGGAAATGTACAGATAAATCTATAATGACATATATGTACGTATGTGTATACATGTAACATTTTATCATTGTACAGTATTGACATTATTCATTAACAGTATGGTGTAAAGTTATATCTTTCAATAAGTGTATGCACAAATCCATTACCTGACAGATCTGTGTTTGTTTTGCACGACCGTATCATTGTGTTTCACGCCGCATTTGGGTCTATAAATCAGTAACCGTGTTTACTTTGGATACTTACGGCAGATTTGAAACGGAACGCGTTTTGTTGTAGAAACTCAAACGCCTTGCTGCACAGCCGACCAAAAAAAAAAAAAAAACATTTTATTATTTCAGACGATTGCTGCTGACAAAGTAGGCGCCGTTTCGTTCGCGTGTATCCGACCCCCCAGCCACGCCCCCGACTCTCACCTTCCAAAACAGCTGCTGCAGAACGCAGGACTTTTCAGGCGCTTTTCTTCTTGTCCGCACAATGCGCGGAGTCGGCGGGAATCTAAATAAACTGTCAGAAGTAAATCCCTCGCCCCCTGCTCCGACGTCCGCTGTGCAGTTCCTGGTACACCATGTTCGCCTCAGCGTGACACAGCACATGCTTCCCAGTAGGAGGCATCGATCCCTGTCTAATCCCATCAGAGGTTTCCTTACTTTCCTTAAACTTCTCTCCCGTCGAGGTTAATGCTGCCCATGCTGGAAGCCAGGCTGGGGTTCTGTTGGCTCGCCGGGTGCCAGGCTTTGCCACCTTCTCCAAAATGACAACCGTAATCTATGTTCATTTAAACACTGCGCCCTTTTTTCCAGATAATTAAGACATCCTTCATTTGTTTGTACCTAATTAAAATATTACCTCTGACTAGCGGCAACATAAATCCATGGAGTAAATAAATGTAGTTAAGGACGGTTTTAATATTGAGAAAAATTGTATAATCTAATGTCTTTTGGTGTGTCTAATACGATTTTAATTGTCTTAAAAATACTCAAACTATTTTGTACTGTAATTTACTACTAATTCTCCAAATAAGTACTTTAGATGTATGTTTTAAGTGATTGATTTAGGCCTACACAGAGAATGACATTGATACAAATAATTTTTTATAAGACTACGATAACATGTTGAATGTTTTTGTGAAAAACAAATGGGGAAAATTGTTATTCTGTGCTACTACAATTGACCATCAATTAGCATCTGACTTTAACTGAAATTTGCTGGAAAAAGAAACCTGTGATCGCCGTTTTTGTGCTATCATGGTCTAGACTGTCACGTTGTAGTGCCTCATTCAATTTAGGTGCTTTATCGTCTTCTCCACATCCCCAAAGTACGCGGAGATGCCATGAAAGTAAGCAGGGTTCACTCACAAAAGGGTCAAACCAGCGAAACAGCCTGTGCAAGCTAAAATTTGGAAGCGGACGCAGCCGATGCAGATAAGGCTCAAAATGGCAAAGCCGCGCTTTTCAACACGCAGGACGGGTTCGGCCAGTGTTCGTCAACAGCCGAGGCGAAACGTTTGCTTCCCGCTATCTAGATCGAGCTGCGACGATAGCAAACGGCTATTTTAGGACCAAAAACACTGTGCGAACGTTTTAGCTCGCTGATCATAAAATTAATCAAAGATAAAGTCCTTGATAGTGTTGGCAAATGTCTGCTGTTTGGCTGACATTTCAGCAGTCTCTAGCCTACCACCTTTGTAGGTTTTAGCGTGGATTTAGTGAAGGGGAAAAAAAACAAACCACACATTTAAGACAGCATATGTTTTATTACTTATTTACCCATTTTAACTCCGTGTGTGTGTGTGTGTGTGTGTGTATATATATATATATATATATATATATATATATGCACACTGAAGTTCAATGATAACTGTTGTAAAGACTATAGTGGCCTGTAATCTTTAACAATGCAGTTTAGCTGGACTCACAAGCATGCTTAACATATCTGGCACCTGAAATGTTTGGCTTTAAGGTAAATGAACTAGTAAGTGATGTTTAGAAATAAAATTTATGACAAAAATTAACACCTTTGTAAAATGTACTCAAAACACAGACTTTTATTGCATGCAGGTTATTTAGATGCAAATTAATTTATAATTACTGTAAGAACAGTCAATGCACGAGGAGAGGAGATGCATATACTGAATTAAAAAATCATGATCAGAATTAAAATATAGTTTTGACTACCACTGTTCAAAAAGAAAGACTTAATTAATTAATTAATTGCTGTGCCAGGTTTCCCTTTATCTGAATACAGTCTACAAACCCTTCACTTACAGACAATGTTTAGTCTGCTTATTTTCTCTACACAAGGTTGCTGGGGTTTCGCCATGAAGGATGCGATTGTACAATCTTTCCATCCACAAAATTGGACTGGGTTTGCCCACTTTAACGCCTGCTATATATGCAGGAAAACAGCCAGGGCCCCTTGACTTCTGCAGTATTTAATCAGTGTATTGTAAACTTTCTTAGCAGACAACTTTATTTGCCTCAGCGGCTGTGGTTTATATCTATACACTTTTGTTGGTTATGTAGCTAAATGCTCCCTAAAGCACCAGTTACGCTTGTGTTTCGCGACTTGGCAGGACTTCTCAGCCCTCATGGTCACTCTTCAGGAGTGCTTTAATAAAATTCTTGCGATTAGATATTAACCTTGGTGTTCAGGCCTGCGCAATGCCTACAGTGGATTTAATCTCATATACAATGCTTATTAGCAGCATACATTTCTGTAGCTAAATTAGATGTAGTGATTTGCACTTTTCTCCAAATTCATAATTATGTATATTAGCTTTAGAGAAATCAGCTGCCTTTTCATGTGGGAAAGGTTTTATTCAAAGTAAGTCATTACTCCCAGTTCATGTTCTTTGAACACTTGTCCAAATGAGATCAACAGAACTAAGCCTCTCCTTACCACTTTGGCAGGATGTGGGTCACCCAACCAGGCAAAACTATTAATTTTATTTCATAATATTGTAAATAATATGGAAAAATACCAAACATGTATTTATTATTATTATTATATATATATTTTTTTTTTACGGGCAGCAATGGGGCTCAGTAGGTAACGTTGTAACCGCACAACTCCTGGATCGTGAGCTTGAAACGGGCTCTCGGCACTATGTAAAACCCGTGTGTGGAATTTGCATATTCTGCTTGTGCTTTCGTGGGTTTCCTCTGGGTTCTCAGGTTTCCTCCCACAGCCCAAAGGCATGTTGGAAAGCTTGACTGGACACCCTTACATTGCCTTTAGCGTGTGTGTGTGCATGCCCTTCAATGGGTCGGCGCCCTGAGCTGCCTGAGATGTACTGCAGGTCACCCGCGAGCCAGTACAGGAAAAGCAGGAGGTTAATGGATGATTATTTTCCTTTTTATAGTATTGTATACCTATTTTATGTTCACGTTTGATACAATACTTAATTCATCTTTTAAAGTATTTTGATAAGATACATTATACGTGTCTTTAGAGAAACACAGCGGAGTGCAACACAGATGTACTGTAACTAGAACCAGTTAATGCCTTGTCTTTAGCTGTCATTACTTGTACCCAGCCAGAAGACAGCAGGCCTGTTAGGAATGGGGGGGTTGGATGGGTAATTGTATCCACCTCTGCTTCTGTCATCAAGAAATGCATTTAGAGTGAAAATTTTGAGGTAATGACACGTTCGAATCATTATACACCCAGCTTTCTTTTTTGTATATAGTTGTGCCTTTAGAATACAATTTGTTGGAATGAGAATCAACCAAGGTAATATATGTGATCCTGATGGAATATGTGAAATTATTAACTGTTGAAATGTGGATGATTTTTTTCACCCAATACTTAAACCGGCAATCTCATTACTTCAGCTCCATGTGAATATTAATTTGTTGGACTGGAAGATTGAACCCTTTGAGGGGCCTGAACACATGTAGCTGTTTCCAGTATGCTCTATTGTAGCAGAGAAGGCCTGGCTCTCTTGTGTTACACTTGTCTTGCATTGTTCATTGGAGGAAATAGCATTTAATTGGAAGCTAGGGTTACCTCAGCTCCATTTGATAGCCCAAGTTGCTACCGCCGTCTGAATACCGGCCTTTATAGCTTTTCGTATTTGGTGACTGCAAACAATTGGATCATATTTCCCCGGGAAAATGGAGCCTTTGTTTGCTCTTGACTCGGGCTTTATTAGTCCTCGAAGAATATCAGAAATACCTTATCGCATGCCAGGAGCGGGCTATCTCTGAATGGCAGCTCCATCCATGGGTCTGCATTTTCATTTTTCACAGCATTAGCTGCAGGCTTCAATGCATTTCAGATTACAGGAGTTCCGCAGGGCCGCTGAGCGTGGCGTGACTTGGTTGGGGATCAAAGCAGCGCGCCGCAAAAAATGCATCGTGGCCATACCATGCAGCACCTGCCTGAAGGTCGCCCCCCCCAGCTCATTTGTGTCATGTCTTCACGTTGAGCGCGAACGCAATGCGTATTCCGCACACTCCCGCACACCCATGTGAAAACTACAGGAAGAGGAGCAGGCTGAGAGGCTGTTTTATCATCTAGGTGGAGATTTGAATGTCGTCCTTGCTGTGGCAGGTATACACAACGTTGGTTTCGAGTTCTGTGCTCGCATGCCTTCCAGGTAGGGCACGTAACATTCAAACTTGTAGTATTCTCTGGTTTTCTACATTAATTATGATCTTGTGCACATTAATGCCCTTATAATTATTTGCAAGAGCCCTACTCTAGTAAAATTTTGGTTTGAACCTATTAGCATGTTAATTGTGTTGTAACAGAATAACAATAATTTACCTCTAGGACAAAACGTGCAGCTGTGTGGTAACGAGCGCAGTTTCTGTCTCGCCACGCACACTTTATAATGCCTCAGCTTTTGTCCACTTAAAACAGCTTCTTCATAGCGTGTGCCAATTTTTGGAGAATTAGTAATACACACATATGGGTCCCTGGCCCTTCAAATGCGTGAGAACTCGGGAGGAATAATATCCCGAATGTGAATGCAGCCAATTAGGTGAAGCGAGCTGGCTGCTCCGGAGTCACCCGCCCCGGTTGACATGACAGCCAGAATTGAAATGAACTACTTTGTAAAGGCACTGTTGTCGCCCCGTCCCATTTCTGAAGGCATCTCAGGCGAACAACAGTGATAATGCACTGTTAATATGGAGACATTCAGTCACAACAACGTGAAATTTCACCTTGAGGTGGACGCGGGGCTTCTCTATTCATGCTGGATTCTGGCCACGATTCTGTTACCACCACGTTTCAGGTTGGAACTTTGCACTGAGTGCAGGACCGGCCCTGTTTTCTCTGTTTGAGATAGGAAACCAGCCCTGAAGTCTCACCAAAACAAGGACAAAGAAGTGCATAAATGTTCCAATGATATAATAACACAGTAACAGTTTAAAGGATGGAATACTGGCTTGCTGTGCTGTGCTAGTAATAGTGTGTTGGCATTAACACCCTTGTTGTAGTATTTGCACTCAGTAACAGAAAATACCAAGGGCAATGTAACATCACAAATATAAAAGCAATGCTGAACTGTGGCATGTATGGATTTAGTTGGGTAGAATTATTTTTAAATGCCAGCAGTTGTTGTTATCACGTAGCATTTCCTCCTGCCCTCGATTCACATCTTTTGAAAAGTAATTTCAGCTGCGTTTGTCATCTGTCAGTCTCGGTGATAAAAGGAGGACTGTTTCATTTCTAAATACTTCACTCATGTCAGTCGATGGGAAAGGGGGAAAAAAATAAAGAAGTATGATTATGGTGAAGGTGCACAGGGCAGCATCTTCACCAGAAAATTTGACCTGAAATTTGAGACCAATTATAAGATGGGTTTAAAAGTGTAAAAAGCGATACAGTCTGCCGGCACACGGCCTTAACGACGCCCCTCTGTTGGAGAAATTTAACGAGGAGTGCGTTGGGGTGGGTGGAGCAGGAGTGGGGGCTCAGGACTTCATCCCGCTTTTCGTGTCTGTACCTTGACGTGTGATTGGGATGGTCGAGTAACAACCAGGAATGCGGCCTCGGCCGTTCTTGCATCAAGATGCTTGGTGTTCTGTCGCCATGTTGCAGTCGCATTGTCTTCACTAATGGGATACTATGCATTTAGCATGCTGGGGTGTGTGTGTATGTGTGTGTGAGTGTGCACGTGCACGCCCAGTGTTTTCATTATGCATCACTTGTCTCCTGCCAGTGTGATGGATAACTTACATCATGTTATGTTTGGTAAGGATCAATGTTAGACATAGATTAATCTATTATTTTTCCTTCTGTTTTAGATGTGTAAAGTATAATGTATATCCTGCTAGTAAAAGGTATATTCAAACCTTATTAGCACTTGTACAAGTAAGTGCTATTTCACTTATCAAGCAGCCTGGGCTTAATTTATTGTATGAGATGGTAATACACAGAGAAGTTAACAAGTCAATTTCTCTTATTTTTGCTGGTGGTTTCTTGGTGGTTTCTTGACCATTAGAATATCCCACATACACATATATAAGATGCTAACTCACCTTTTTTTTTCTCTTCAAAATCCAGTTTTGCGATTGCCAATTCTATAGATAATAATGCAAAATAAGTTTAATGTCTGATAATGGCCAGTCTTGATTTAATTAGATGGAGCAAGTGATTTTTGGACATAATTCCTGTTGTGAAAATTTTAGGAGTCTTTTCTACTTTTAAAAATATGTTTTGCAGGTGTATGCAGAGCTAAGGTCACACACTGTTTATTATGTTAAAGAAATTTCTGTAGTTGCGTTGCTTTTGTGCTGTACTATACCAATTAAATTTTACTCAGTGTAATGTGGGTTTGAAATTAATTTAAAAACAAATGAAAGTTTTGGTACAGAATGTTGTTCTATACTGCATAAATAAATTAACATATAATAACAATGTTCAGCTGATTAGATGACATTAAAAAAACTATTACTTGTTTACTGGTACTAATTATTGTATATACTAGTCTCTTTTAGTTTTGCTTATAATACACAGAAATATTATTCAATGGTTAGGTATGCAATCATAAGTAATTTAAAATATCACCTTTACAAGTAAGTGCTGAAATGACGCCCTTTGGTTTGTTATTCAATGTTAAAAACAGCTGTGAGATCCATAACCCTGAGGATTCATGCTGATATTTCATAGAATGTCACAGAGGAGCTCCCAATTTAAAGGAAGGCTTTAGTATGACAAAGGCTTTGTCATAAATGTTAAACCTTTGGAAAGCACAGCAATTTTGAATAAACACATTAAAATTCATTTACAGTGTGCATTAGTTTTAATTCTTATATAACATCTGTAGCATGCATGTTTATACATTTGCATATGGATACATACAGTACAAGGTTGCGAGGTGTTTAATAATAGCACCTTATTTCAATCTCTTTAACAGTGAGTTAACAAATGATATTAAAGACTATAAATTTTTGCCCATTTACACAGCAGTATTTTAAAGGAGTTGAGTTTGTGTGCTTTCCGCAAAGGTGTTACAACAGGTGTATGGGATTGACCCAGCATCCTCCTGGTTTCTGTGCTGTTATTACCCTCTGCCCTGCCCTCTACCCCATTTTCACTAGTTCAGCTAGAGCTGCCAGGTGACATCTCTATTCTTAAATGGACATTACATGTAAATACAAAAAGGATTTTTAAAATAGCGCACACTTAAACATTATAGTCGTTCAAATGTAAGTGGACGCTGATGTGCCAGATGTGATCTCCACATTGTGACTTTCATGTCTGCTCTCATTGTCCGTTCAGAGTGGACTTTTTTAGTGGCAGCTTTGGCTAACTTGTGTTTTGGATACTGAAAAAATCTTGGTATATTTTCTCCAGTAAATGTGTAGCAGACTGAAAAATTTAATCTCTCCAGTTTTGAGCAGATCAGGTAGATTATTATACTGTACTTATTTAAGCCAAATTTACAGGTGACTTCTCCTATGACTTGAAAGTTAAATTTGTCTGTGTTTTTGTCACACCTCTGGATGCGGGTACCTGTGACACATCGTGGGTTGTGGTTGCGTTCCTAAGGCTACTTTATATGTCTGGTTAATGGTACAGGTTTTGGCTCGTGTGGCGTGTAGCATTTGCTGTGTGTGTTTGTAGCTCACAGCGAGAAAGGCCACCAAGTACAGTGTTTATTAGATGTGGGGGGGGGGACAGGAAGGTAAAAGAGGAGAGGATTGCCTTTTGAAATTTTCTAAGCAGGTGTACCTGCATTGTCCTTTCAGTACCTAGCTTTACAAGGCGGGTTCTTAACGCTGCGGCTCGCTAAGGATGCTTTGAACGTATACAAAATGCACAGGATGGGTTTTTGGCACTTACTCCTGCCCTGTGCTGCTCATTATAGTTAATTCCTGCTTCTGCCTGTTCAGTACTGTCAGGGGAATCTATTACAAAGAGAATTCGAAATCATGCACCGCGAAGCAAAATATATGCATTTCAACACTCACACTTTCTTTCTCTCTCTCACACACACACAAACACACACGCATGCACACACACTCACACACTTTCTCTCTCACACACGCGTACGCGCACAATCACATACCACTAGAATTCGTGCTGAAACCCAGAAACAAAAGAGATTCTTCATAGTTGTGATCTCAAGAAAATGTTGATTTGCTTCCTGCTTCTATATTTAGCATTTGTTTGTGGCAAACATCATAATCTGAATAGTTCTAAAAAAAGCACCTGTTTTGAGGTCACTTAACTATCCACCAAATCAGGCACATGACAACAATGCACTTCCAACACCCCTTTTTTCACTGTTCATTTACAGATACTCAGTGCTGCTGCTAGTACCAGCAGGCTAAAATAAAACTGAGCGTGTGTGAAGTCAAACTAGCCTTTCTTCTCTGTTCTCGGGGGCGAGTCAGGTTCAGCGTGAATTATAGACTAAGCTGTAACTGTGTCTGTATACACAAATCAGCGCCTGAATTTAATTAGTTATTTAAAATTTTTAATAATGATTTTTTTGTGTGTAAATATTTGTGCGCAAAATTGGAGAAATAATTTTCTTTTTCTGCTTCTGTTATATAGCATCAGTTTGAAATTTTGCTCTGAGAAAGTCGGGCTTTAAACTATTCTTCAGACAGATCCAAAAAAATTGCACTTTGAAATATTCTCATTTAGGCCTGCTTTTAATGATATCTAATTTGTTTCCAGTTTTGTCATTGTTTTTTACCCTAATCAGATTTGTATTCTGTACAGCCTCTGAATGTTGAGTGTGTGTTATTGTTATAATTAAGAGTGAATTTACACTTTATTTCTTCACTTCATATCTATCTTAGGACTAGCAGTCACTCGATATACAGTACATAAAAAACCATGGAAATGAAGCTCTTTTTAATTTTTATATATGTTACCTGCAATGTGAGAAAAGCAGACATTGTATACAATGCCTAGGAAATCTGTAGAATGCCGAGCCTAAAAACGTCAGGCAGTCTATAGGTTTCCTAGGCATTCTATACAACCCCTGCTTTTCACACATTGCCAGTACCATATATACAATGTTAGATTTTTTTAACCTTGCAAAAACAGATTGATTTAATGCACTCTGAAATTACTAGGACTAAAGATACAGTGTTTTGCTCTTTTAAATGCAAGTTGATTTTATTTAGTGCCTTTGCAAACATAGTCGACCAAAACTGCTTAACAAACAGTTATTTAAAAAGAACAAACAAGTAACATTAATGGCCTTAACAAACATGCTGCCTTTATTAAAATGTGAAAACGTGGGAGACACAGGAGAGAGAGAGGGAGAGAGGCCATGTCTCTGACAGATACAGGAATAATAATAATAATTAAGAAAAAGCCTGGAGGTCCCAGACCAGCTGGCCGCCCAACACCTCCTGAGCATGCTGACCTTCTACAAATCATAGTTAAGTGTGCAAAGTTTATTTCCTCTGGTCCCACCTGGTGTCCGCACACGTGGAGCTCTGACCATTTTTCTCATGGGGATTTAATTCCGAGTTCCCTCATTATACTGGGTCGCATTAACATTCATGGTCATCTACTGTGTTTCTTTCTATTTTTATTTTTAAAAATTATTCTTCCCATATTTATTTATTGTTAGAAATGTAGGACTTTGAGACTGTTTGAATTTAAGAAATATGCGTTTTGCTCCTTCACTACCTTAATATGTCATGCGTTTTGAAGGGTGTAATGGGACTGTGCAGGGTGGCCCGCTCGCCGAAACATTAACCCCTCACATAATTGAGAGGGTGATAGGGGTGGGGTGGGTTGAGGTTGGGATCGGGGAGGTGGGGGACGGGAATCAGGTAGCGATCATATAGAACTCGTTCAAGCAGCCACTGAAACATATTTTCCAAAGCGGTCATTTTGCCTGTACTTTCTCTAACGTGAGTCCCCTGTTCTCTTAACTGGTGCACTTTGGGAGCACAAATGTAAAACAGTTTGACATTGAGGCAGTACAGAGACGCAGTGGCCTTGCAGGCTTTCGTAGCCTCCGATGGAGAAGTCGTAATTGTGAGGCTGGGGAAAATGGGGGAGTCCTTCCTAGTTGCTTAGGGGTTCCTGAAGTACAGGTAGTTAACTTTTGGCAAATGGCAAGAGTGCATGTCAAATGTACTCATTATTTTTCCAAGAAAGGTCAATTTATACGGTTTCTGAGAAGGCTGACAAAAACCAGTACAGAGGGGGGAGAAGAAGAAATCCACAACAAATCACAGAGGAAAAAGAAAGCAAAAACTTTCTAAATTTTATTTTACTGTTTTAAAACAGTTTATCTTCAGTCACACTGTGCGATGATATGATTTGTCAAAACTAAGATGTTTGTTTGCTTTCCTTAGGCTTTGTTTAATTAAATTAGCTCAACATAAAATTTAATGTTAATGAAAATGATCTGTTGGGAAGCTAAAACTGTACGTAGAATGTTGATGAGTTTTCCCTAGATAGAATTTCTCCTGAAGTAAACATTATATATCAAATACTTTAAGTTGATGATACACTTACAAATCTTATTTTTAGTTCCGTATAAATTTTTGTCTGTTTGTTGACATACAATATGTGGTAACACTTTTAAAACATGCAATCATGAAAATGGCAGAAATTTCATTTATAATTACCCAAAGGATACAAACCTGCAAAAATTAGTTTTATCTTAACCAGTGATCTACCATAATTGCAGCATAATACGAGTAAGAACGAGTATACTACCGGTTACCTAACTTATTAGTCGAAACTATTTCATTCCTATTTAAGTTTTTAATGTACAACATAGCATGATATTTAAAACTAAATAGTACAATAAGTTTAGCTTCCAAAGAGAAGAAAACATTTCTTGAAATCTGGTATAGGTAACAAGGGAATATAAACATTCAATAATATTTCAAAATTTCAAATAACTGTAGTTTGATAAATGCATTTTTATATGCAGACTTTTTCAGTGGGTTGTTGGTGAGGGTCCTGAATTTTTATATGAAAGATACATATGTATCTTTGTTTTATTTTTCCTTAACATAACTATAATTATACAACAAAATATATTTTTTACATTCATTTAACAAGTATGTTTAAAGTGTCTAAATGTTCATCAGAAATACAGCAAACGCCTGTGTTATGGGTTATGTTTAAATTTCTATGCTTATTGACAACTTGATTTTTATTGACAAATGTCATGAGGGGAAAATAAGATTTTGTGTTTTACAAGGTCTTTGTTTATATGCTATTTAATAGATTTGTTTTGAATGTACAATGACATCTTTTAAAGAATTCAAAATAACACTGTCACAAGCTCATAACAGTAGATTGTAACCTTTACAAAACTGATTAACTATTGATTAATCTGTAGCCTTTGATTCATATCCCAGAAGACACAACCTAATGTTAAAAATACCTAAGGTAAAACTAAGTACTGTTGTATCTTTGACAACTGTGCTTAAAAAAAACATAAAGATAAATAAAAATTGTATAGGGTTGGAAATGGTATGTTCCTATTGGCTGAAAAGATAAAGGGTTTTCCCTCCCACAGTTCTGAGCTTCTGTAAGTCATGTGACATTTGTGGGTGGAGCCTTTCCAGTTGCCAGGCAAAACATGAACTGCTTTCCTGTGGTGGGGCAGATTAGGGCTGCTTGACATCACAGCCCATGTGCATGCTTATAGACCTGTCGGGCGCCTGCAGGTCAATGGTTGCCAATGATGGGAAGACTTGCCTCTGCCACTCTCAGTTTTAGGGTTCTGGGCTGGCACCACAAGACCTACGGTACAGTAGGGGGCAGGGTCATATAAGAATGCATCATGCCTTCAGTGCATCTAACTGGGCTGGCAGGGAGTTGTGGTCAATAGAGCCGTAATCCAGGCCCTGCAAAAGCCATAGTTACCACTTGTTAGAAGGGAAAACATAATATAGACATTTGTCAGTGCTTCAGACTCTAAAATAAAACCGTGTAGTTTGTTTCTGAAAATTCCATTACCTGATGGAAAGCTAAGTACTTTCTCATCTAAAATAAATCAGATATTGACGTGTAGTGTTAAAGCTGGTGTAGAAATACCTGTTCTATCAAAAAATGAATGACTTTTCTGTATCACTGGGTGTCACTATCCACAAATTCTACATGCTTTTGTCTTCTTGAAAGGATTAATTAAAAAAATATAATGAATGACCTTGTGGAAAAAAAATGGAATTGTATTGTTAATGAAACATAAAAACCTTCGAGCTGAATTTATAATGATGTATTAGCCCTTAATAAATGACATTATTATACATTTCCTTAATATGAAAGCATTGGTCTTCCATTGAGTATGTTTGTAGAAATTTAAAAATGGTGTATGATGCAGCACACAAAGGTGGTGCTGTTTTATAATCTAGTACTGCAATAAATTAAAAAACTCTTGTACTGTCTCAAGAAGCAGGCGAATCACGCTTGTGTCACTGTGTAAACGAAAACAATTTTCAAACAATTAACTGTCGTATTCACTTTAGTCTTTTGATGCATCGTAAACTGAGATCTCGCCTTTCAGCTCAAATAGTTAGAATGGGTGCCCCCCCCCGGCCCTTGTGGACAAAGTGCCTGCGTTTTGAAAACCTCTGTCTGTGCGAGGTCATTGGTGTATAACCAAACAGCCCAAAATCGTCTTCGTATGTTCTGGCTCTGCCGCCGTGGAAGGGTGTGCGGAGCAACGCATCTGTCCTGACCTTGTGAGGAGCGGCGTTGTCGCACAATAGTATGCAAGGGGCTGCCTTTTCAATGTCATGCTAAACTCTCCAACCCTTTGTTCTACAACAAAACAAGCGCAGCCGAATGCCGCGTTTCAGCTCTTCCCCGAGTGCTGAATCTCTGAAGCGAAGCTCCAAGCGTCCTTCATATCAGTTATACACTTCTCTGTGCCGCTCTTCGGTGGCAAAAAGATAAAAAGATGTGGACATTGAAGAGCAGAAGCGGAGCGCTATTATTTAATTTACTTGACACTGAAGCTTTTGTTTTCTTGTCACTGGATAAAACGTCACGAGCTTTGCCATTGCCGAACGAGAAATATCAGGTGATGAGAGGTCGCGAACCCCAACGTGTAATAAGCATGGTGTATCAGCAGCAAAGATGCAAGTTTTTAAGCGTTGGCTTAATTGGCGTTCTGTAAGCAGAAAGATGAAGTTTTCAGGCAGCCCTTTAAAATTTCTAGAAAGGACCTATGAAAATGAAACCATTGTTTTAAAATATGAACGTATTAGCCATGCAGTTGTGGGAGTAAATCACTGAAGGAAGGAGAAGTTACAGTCTGAGAACTGACTTTCGTTCGTGTCTTTGTCACGGTGGGTACTAAATGACACAGAAGAAAAACAGGACAGTTACTGACTGACAAAGAGGCTGATATTTCACTTGCCTGGTTGAATTTTAAAACGTCTAACCCTCAGCCGACGCTTCTCATTAATCCCTGGTTCTTTCTTACCCCTTTTATGCTTTTGCAACATATTCAGAGATCCTATAAGACCTCGCCTTCCATCTTCACAGAGATTTAAATGCTGGTTTTATATAATGAGACCCCCAGCCAGTCTGTCATTTCACACTTTCGTATACCTGTCCAGAAACATCTCCTGTCTGAAGTTTCCAGTTCTTCAATTTCACTGTTCTTGAAAATAATTGTTCCAGAAGTGATGGAAATTTTGAAAGGGTTAATGATATATGTGCAAATCTGTATTATGCAGAATAGTGAAGATTACAGATGGCTATAAAACTGAACATGCTGACGGGTCTATAGCCACCTTCAGCAGTGTGATAAATATGAACAAAATAACCAATTTATTCTTTTTTAATGTGTGTTAGCTGTCAGTATAACAAGGCTTGAGAAACCGTAAAATCATTGTACAGTATGTGTACTAATTATTTGGTATATTTGTGAAACAAAATATAGAAAATGATTTTAAAGTTGTTATACTTATTAAAATTTTTCAAATACTTTCAAGCCTGAATTTTCATAAAATTTATTCTCAAATACTTTATCCTGGATATAAAGAGCAACATTAATTGACTGATTTACTGAAACTTTACAAGACAAAGTGAACATAATTAATATATTGTAGCATTTATATGCATTTCCTGGTGAATTAAATGATATAAATATCAGAATTTGTATGTATGTGTATATATAATGTAATGTATATATACTTTATGGTAAAAAAAACAGACAATTGTACTGTAAAAATTCAGAATTTACTTCTAATCTATGCGAAGTTCTAAAATAATGGTTAAATAAGGCTGGTTTTAAATATTCGTTGTGAATGCCGTTATATATCATTTCAGGCACCATACTTTAATTAATAAATTCTTTAGTATGATGAATGTAACTCAGTTGGTGCTCTGTTCAGATATCAGAATCTCATTTCTCTCTGCCTTACTTCAGCATCAAAGGCATGTTTCTGTGCTTGGAAGTACCACAAGAATGTGTAGAACTCCATGACCAGACCTGATAACAAAAGTGAATTTCAGCCCCCTACACAGTTGAACAGTCTGGTAAAATGTAGCATACATAAATCCAACCCTCCCCCCTTGAGCTCACAGTGTCAGTTTAACAAGGCTCTGATTCTCTGATTCTCTGTATTTCTGAGCAATTGCGAGGTCACTTCACGTCCTGTGCCTAAATAATACAATTCTCTGTTAATTATGGAAATGTTAATGCTGTGCAAATATTACATTTGAAAATTATACTGTATGGGCATGCTTTGTTTAAATGTCATAATCACAGCAAAGAGGAGATGCAACATGCAATTATATTTTATTATAATTTATAGTTTCAGGTTGGGAATTGAAAAGGGCAAGAGAAAAGGGGACCGTTCTGTAATAGCAAAAGGACATTTCATCACCTGTGCTGAGGTAGTAAGAGAACGCTTTAGTTCACCTCTCCACTGCTGTGTTTTCATGTCTTTCTATCAGAGTCGCCGCTGAGCACGTCATTACACTGAAAAGAAAACTTCAAGGTGCCTTCTGTCTTTACTTTCCAGAAGAAGGAAAAAATGTATCTGAGGAACATTTCTAAAGACTTCCACCTCAAAGAAAATAATTTGAAAGTATTTCATTCTTTCAGTGTTAATTTCAACCTTTTTAAAAAAATGTTTTTGTTCCAGGACCCTTTTTCTTAGAGATTATTTAAAAAAAATTACAGTGGTTCTGGGAAAAAGAGGTTTTGACATATGCCTGCTTTCGTTTTATAGTAACTTTTAAATAAAAATCTGGTTCTTTTTTATATGTGGTATGTTTCACTTTGGTCTATTACATAAAGAACATTTTTTTAATTTTTGTTCATATATTGTAACCTACAAACATGTAACGGGTGTTTTTTGAGTTAATGAATGACATAAATCCATATATAGGAATTTATAACAGTGCAGGGATACAGTACTATAATGTGTATTGTTTTAACACTTTACTAAATGATAAAAGGAACAGCAGTGAAATTGTTACATGATGGGCAGTAGAGTTTAAATTATTCTCAGATAAAGAAATCATTGTAAATTAGTTTGCGTTTCCTGTTTCAATGCAAAAATTTAAAAATCTCAATGTAAAACTTTACAGCCATATGTAAAGTGTAAAGTATTTCACTGTTACATGGCGCCTTTGAACATGTCCTTTTTACATTTATTTTTATCATCTTCCACAAACCAGCCTTAAGCCAAGATTAACGATTTGGAAACTGGCTTTGAATCCAGTCTTAAGACTGCGGAGAAAAAAAAAGGAACAAGGAAACACTGTTGAAGATGGGTGCAAATGAGTGACTGTCAGAAAAATTTAGGATGTGTTGCATCAAAATAACATTTCCAGAACGGCAGCTTTAATTAGAGGACGGGACAAGAGTGAGGGCAGACCTTGGTGCTAAATATCTCGTCCTACAGGGATCTTGTTCTTGCCTTCAGAGCTCTTTCCGCAGCTGTTAAATGCTGTGAAACATTGCGACCCACGTTTCTCTGAGAATGTCAAGAGGTACCCCTAGCTCACCCCCTTACCCCCATGTCATGCCACTAATGTCCATGTAATTGAAATCAGTGGTTTCCCTCTACTTTGAAAAGCATGCCAAGCAGAAAAGAATTTCTGCTCATGCATACCCATGTACCTGTGTTCAGCTGCACAGTACCTTGCGGTCATGTTGCACGCATTTATAATATTTATTCTAAATTCCTAATATTTTGTGAAGGCCAGCATTAGAAGTACAGAATAGGTTCGAGCACAACCTAGGACATGTCTGTGGAAAACGGGTCGAGTAAGATCATGTGACGAGCCTGGTTTGTGTAATGCAGAATGTATCAGTGATCACACTTGGCACTCCTGCTGCATCAGTTTAACCTACTGCGTAGAAATGACTCTGTTCAAGTGCATGTTTGATCTTTTTTCCTGGAACTCTGAAGAGAGTTCAGCTGGCTGCAAAACCCCTTTGCTGCTTAAGGACGTACTGCAGGGAGGGGTTTTTATCACCGACTCAGAGTATTTGCCCAGCAAATATTTAAATAAAAATTCTTAAAGTGCCAAAATTACGGTTTTAAACACACTTCAAAAAATACGAGGAGGTGTACATCAAAACTGCTTAAAGCATTGTCTGTGTAGAGCTTCCCTTGGGATTTTGCCCTTACTGGACAGTTGTTCTTAAGCGCAGACACAAGACACCTTTTGGTCCGGCTCTTTTAAATTAATATGTCCGTACATAAAAACGCAGTGGGCGTACATGGAAATAACAGTGACCTGCTAGATGAAGAAACGCTTAATCAACGCGCAGAGAACAGAGCGAAGGTCACCGATATCACCAACGGGTCAGCGAGCACCCACATTAACATTGGCAGGCATGAAGGCAGTCGGAAGGAGAAGGCCAATTACAGAGGAGGCTGAGTCGGCGGGTCAGGCTAATGGGTGTGCAGAGCCAGCCAAAGAGGGGCCGGCGCAGGCCTCCGGAGAGAGGCTCGGCAGATTAACTGCACCAGGCCGCACCCCTCTCTGGACCAGGACAGCTGCCAGTGGAGACCAGGATGAAGCACTCACTGAAGTAACTGGCATTGGTGACCTGGCCAGGTGCCACCATACAACTTTTGTGCCAACTGAAGGAGCACGTGAAGAAATCGCTCGCTCCTTTGAATGATCTGTGAAATGTTTTTGCACATCAATTAGTACTGAAAAATTTTAAAAATTATCGGTAATTGTGCTTCCTGTTTGTGGTAGCCTGGCGAAGTTGGTGACAAAGAACTCAGTTTTCAGCATAAAAATAAGGAATGACTATGAATGCGACTGTAGCTCAGAAATCAGAGAAGTCAGGAATGACGAAATATGTCAAAGTTAAACTTCTGCGCTTGTAGGTAAACATCCCAATATTATACTGCTTTAAGCAAGGGGATTACATCTGTTTTAAATATCTGTAAAAGTAAATGTAAAGTTTACATAAAGTTCCGCTGTAGCAAGACTGAGAAAGTGCTTTCATTTGTGAATGTCTGAAGTGTTTGTGCAATTGTGAAACAGAGTACATATGTAGTACGTTGTATTACTGTAACAACAGGACTTGAAGTGTGGCAGTATGACAGTGCACATCTGGTCCAGCATGTTGTGAGCACTTGTAAACACACCTATATGTGCTGTAGGGGGATGACTGTAAGGTAATTGTGAATAAAATTCCTTCTGACACTCACACTTTGGACGTTCATATTTGTGCAGCCTTTTTTTTAGTTGCTCGCACTTAAAATGCAATGGTTCAGCTTGGCACAGCAGCATCCCGTGCCCGTTATGGTGCATTTATCATACATATCATGACACGTCTTGTTTATCAACACAACCTCTGCTTTATTGTCCCATCGCTTTGTGTTTGGATCTACATTCCAAGCGGAGACTTATGTAAATGCAGCTGTCAATAGCTCAATTAGTTTAGCCGGATATACGGAACGTGTGCTAACATCACCGGTTGCCAAATGTGGGTTAATGCAAAAAGAGGAGCGTGGAGGGGATAAAGTCCAGAAAATGTCAAGCAAAAATCCAATTGACTGGCACCAGTTCCAGGCGCCTGTTCGGAGGCGCCAAGGAAATTTCAGACACAAACAAACGCAAACATTCAGTCACAAAATTACAGTGATTTGCCTCACTACATGGGCTCAGCCATTGAACGAGCAAAATTAGGCGTTTGATAGTGTAGAAAGCGAGTGATTTATCCACTCCGCGACACGGCAGCCCCAGTCAAGGCTCTTCTCCACGCAGCGTTCGGTGGAAACGAGCCGCCTCGCCTTAACGAGGTTCTGGACAAAGATGAAATATCCACACAAACGACTAGCGTGCGCTGTTGAATAACCCAGGATTAAAGTTTTAGTAGCGTAGACACTTATCTGTATATAATTTATTATTGAATTAAATATTTAATTATTAAAATTTTATGGCACTACACGGTATACTGATTGCTGTAAATTCAAATTAAAATATGTAGAAGAAGACAAGGGGCTCATAAAGATGCTTAGGGAAAAGGAAAGTCTTGCATAGTAAAGACCCACGGATGTGTTTTGTCTTATTTTTGATGTTCTTTTTTATCAATAACAGAATATTTAACTGACAATATGGGGAAATGAAATTCATGAATATTAATGTAGCATTTGCAGGTGAAAATGAAATTGTTTTCTGCTGAGGTTGCGTTCTACATATATTTATGTATCAGTGTGACAACGACACTGAACCTCGCCGATGGGAATGGGCTTTATAGAATATACCTCAACACAGATCTGTCTTTGATCGCGGTCCGTTCTGACCTTTTTCTCCTCGCAGTTTTGCGTTTCATCCCTCAGTGCTCAGAAACAAACACCGAGCGGCAAAAACACTTTTGCAATGCGTATTGACACTTCTCCACAGACTCCTCTCTATCGTACCTACAGATATGTATTGAATTTCCTGCTCCTTATCTCCGTCACAGCAGTGTACCTCACCACACCGTTGTAAAACTCATGAATTTCTGGCATGCGGTGGTAATAGAAGTGAAAATTCTATTATCGGGTAGGGAGACGACTAATGGGTTACGCGACAGGCAGATTCTGTGATGTACGGGCCCATCCACGGATCCAACAATAATACATTATCGTCCAGTTCTTGGCACTGGAAATACTAAAAATATTTTCGAAATGGCAGTATTTCTTATTCCCTTTGTAATTGTATGAGTGTGCAGAAATGCCGAAATGTCATTAATGGCTTTAATTACTGTAACGTATCCCTTTTCGAACAGCCAGGTGGGCTGCCTCAGTAGGCGGAGTTCATAAGACGCTAAACATCATGAACGCTGAGAAGCACCAAGGTGCGACTCTGCCGTGCGTTTAGGCGCTCACAATACGGCGTGCCCGCAGCTTAATGACGAGCCCTGGCCTTGTGTTCACCGGGGAAAACATGTTTACAGACACCGTGGAGCACCTCCAGTTATTAATCAGCAGTAATATGTAAAGTAGCTTCACCAGATTTGATTGTTTTCCTTTTAATCTGAAATAAATGAAGGTGCGTGTTTGTACAGCGGCGGAGCCAGATGCCCGGAGTTCGCGTTCCAGAGTTTCTGATCCTATTGTGAACCTCTGAGATAAACCGAGTCATTAAAATAATCTCTACAGAAAGCAGTCACTTAGTTGTTATAATTAACTGCGCTAAGTAACTTCTGCATGATTGGCTTCCTGTTTGCAAGATATTATTATACTCTGTGACCTTTTGTTTTAAATGTTGCCATGGTGTCAGTAGTGGTGGTTTTTCATCAGGTGGCTAGGTGATAGGGTAGCATATGGACTTAATTATCCGTGTTTTTTGAATGTGCTTCACAGTCGTTCAGGAATGTATCCAACCTGAGCAGAATTCTCGTGTTATATGTAATACAGTAAAGAAAAAGAGAGAAAGAAAAAAAAAAAAGTATATATATATAATTTCTAAGATTTTGTTCATATATCTATTACTGAGTGCTGATGTTTCTTTTAAAAATACTTTCTTAAAGTAAGTCAAAACACTAAAATATTTAGTTTGGAAACCATTTCGTATTGCATTGCATGCCTTCTTTAAGGTGTAGGATATATATTTTTAGTCTGCATTAATGACAGTGATTTGAACTACTTCTCTCAGAGTTTGGCAGGAAATTTCTCAAATTGCAGCATAGCCACCAGATGTCAAAGATGTAAGGCTGACAAGTGCGTCCGTAATGTTGACGAGAAGAATGAGTCCTGTTTAATTTCCCCATATTGTCTGTGGCCTCTTCAGCACTTCTGTTGTAAAGTCCGGTGTTCTTGGACCTTGCTGTAGTCAAGCCAGCCTTGGACTGATGTGCGTAGCGGTGGCTCCGCATTTCTGTTTGTGTTCTGCAGAGGCAAAATCAGACAGCCCACCGCTCTCGGCAATGTTTCTGATGCAGAAATAGCGCGGACCTTGTCATTCACACTGATCGGTCGGTGTGCTCGGCTTTGTTTCCTTTAGTTTGTATGTTTGTGTTGCTCTGATTAATTCATGAGCCTTGTTCTCCACAAGACGAGTTCAGGTACAGAGGAAGCAGCCTCCTCAGCAGAAAAATGTGGACTGTTAGCGAACGCAAACCTAGTCGGAATTAAAAATTTGGTTTCTAAAAAGTCAACTCAGTTTTTTAAAAGTTTGAATGAGCAAACAGATGTGATTAAAACTGCTCAGATGAAACGGCTAAATGCGCGACTTGACTGTGCACTGCATTCTGAATTGCGCTGCCAGTTTTCTTATCCTGCGCATGAATGTGTCCACATACGTGTCCGTCACAGGACGAAGAGGCTTCAAAATAACAACTGAAACTAAGTTTAACCTGTGCTTACTTCTCTCTCAGTGCTTCTGTGTTTCTTGCGCTGAAATCAATATTTAAACTGAACTCTATGAGGGTTTAGCTGTAAGCCATCTTGAGCCAGTTTAATGAAGGTTAAATGTGTGACGATCGCGGAAGTATAAGGTACGGCTCCCCACAGAGCCCATGTAATAACTACTGCCAAAGTTATAACATGCTAACTAGTAATATGCGGATCAATAGCTGAAGCCAGACCACTGCAGCATAATTACTGTAGGAAATGTATCAGGGTTCATAAATATTTCAGTGTAGCTCTGTAAGTACATAGAAAAGGGAACAGGAGAGGAATAGCAAACGTCTGGATTTTTATGTGACTTTTTAAGGCAGAGATTTGTTTCCTGTTACTTAGAAGAATAACAACATACTAAAGTGTGGACAAGTGATTATTCATTTATTATCATATTTTCACAAGACATAGTTATATCATCAGCTTATGGAACAGCAAGTTATTTTCTATATGTTTTTATCACTAACCCAGACTTGTTTAAACAAAACTGAGTGTGAGCCAAGTTTCCTGCTAACTTTTAAAATCCAGTGCAAAAAAGAAACATGGTTCTCTTTCTGTACTGCAGCTGATATTTGAATGGGCAATTCCAAACAAAGGCAGCGGAAATGTAGACAGACAATAATTTATAGTAGTTACCTTCTGACTGGTCCTAAATCTCCTCTCTTCTGTTATAAAGGCAATTCATGGAACAATACTCAGGGTGATAG
This sequence comes from Chitala chitala, assembly GCA_025773905.1. NCBI lineage: Eukaryota > Metazoa > Chordata > Actinopteri > Osteoglossiformes > Notopteridae > Chitala > Chitala chitala. The sequence goes on along the minus strand of JABJVR010000037.1, from coordinate 7,160,491 downwards.
TTTTCCAAACTGCTCCCTTGGTATGCTCTCCTATTTGTTTTCCACAGTGATGTTTCATCTAAGGTTTTCAAACACATTACACACCACTTGCAGTTCCTGGCTACAATGATCCAAGAACCAGATTCAGTCCACAGCGACATTGTAGAAATTAGAAATTTATTGTTTACCTTGGGGGAGAAATTAAATTGTCTACAGGGATCTAAAGCACAAATAAAATAATTATTGTGGCAAGAAAAAAAATGGCTGGAATTGTAAAGGTTTATTAAATAAATATGATAATATGCATTGTGAAATTACTGATGTTATTACAGGTACAGGCAGCACGGTGGCGTGGTGGTTAGCACTGTCGCCGCGCACCTCCAGGCCGGGGGTTCAATTCCCACCTTGGGTCTGTGTGTGTGGAGTTTGCATATTCTCCCTGTGCTTGGTGGGTTTTCCAAATTGCCTGGTGTGTGTGCGCGTCCTGTGGTGGGTTGTCGCCCTGCCCTGGGTGTCCCCTGCCCTGCGCCCTGTGTGCTCTGGGATGGGCTCCAGGTTTCCCCACGACCCTCACCAGGAATAAGCGGTTAAGATGATGGATGGATTACAGGTACAAAAACTTCTATACAAAGGTGTAATGCTTCAGGTGAATGCAAACTCCATTAAGGAAATTAAACCTAAAAGGACCTATTACAAATTTTTATAAGAAAGCAATACTTTCTATTCATAGATAAAGTGAGTTCACATGTGGACTGCATAGGAAATGAATTTTTAGAGTTCAAGAAAATTAAAAAGGTGAAATTGTGTTTTACAACACCACCATTGTGGCAAGCATCATTCAAAGATTACATTACAAAGTGTTCGAATTTCATCTTTTTCCCCACAAAAATGAAAACTTGTACCAATATGATATGACTCACATTCATATTTAAAATGTGCTGTCTTTCAAGCAAGAGAAAATGTAGTCAAAGTAATGTAAGCATGTTGGAAGACACCCTTTACTGTAATCACTGACTGCTATAAGATGACTTAAGAGTTGAGTAGATACGGTACCAGTCTTTCTTTCCAGGAGGCCTGTTTGTCCTCCTCAGCACGAGGACGGAAGGAAAGACATGTTTGTGTTGAGTGGTCTTCAGGAAGCTGAGGATCAAGGTGGGTCCATTTTAGGGAAAAGTAAACAGCAAACTCCACTTCCCATACCCCACCCCAACCCCCCAATTCCAGGAGCAGGGTCCAATGGCGCTGCACTCCTGGGTCACAGCTGTGTGATTGGCTAGGATGCTTTTGCTTCTGGAGTGCAAGCGACATGTTTGATTTTTGAGTGAATATGGTGTAATTTTTTTATATTTACAATTTGAATTAAATTTATGCAAAACTATTCTGTTGCAACATCTGCAAAATTTAGTAAGCATGTGAAAAAACTATTCTGCTCTCTACCATTATATGAATAAATATATATTACATAAACTATAAGCAAATATTGTCTTGAAAACCTGTTGTGTACATTCATGTTACTGAATTTGTTAGGGCTCAGTGGTCAATGAAAGTGCTCTTAAAGTGGTTTAGTTACCGAGGTTTTACTTTATTAAAACTTGCATGCAGATTTGTTTAATAAGCAACACTACAACTGGCACAAAGAAGATGTGCAGACACCTTTAGCCAAGAAAATACCCACAGACCTTCAGAAACAAAAAGGTATTTTTGGACATAACTGTAAATTTAGCAGACATACAGCGACACAATGCAGATCTGTTTAATTAATTGCAAGTAACACTCACACTCTTACTGGGCAGTTTTTTTTTTTTTTTTTATGAAAACATTTATGAAAATGTCCATAAAAACATTATATTGCCCAGTATGGTTTCCTTATCTCATATATTGTGGCAGTGTTCAAATAATGCAATGCTGTTTTTTTTGCAATGAAATGCTAATGACCACATTCAACGTGTTAAAGTAAGAAGTCTAATTTTCCCACTTCATTTATTCATTCAAACCCACAATAAGAAGGTTATTTTTCTATGAATGCAATAAGGTATCAGTATAGACATGCTAGTGTTTTTGGTCAAACAGAATAGTACACAGTTGCTGCACATGATTACAGTGTGAATTTGATCATACTTGAATGCATGACCCTCGATTTTTCTTTTTTTTGGCAGGGGGTGGGTTTCATAATTTTCCCACAATGCTGAGAAAGAAAATTATAGAATATGTGAAGGGGGTAGGGGGTGAAATTGAGATAGCTGCCCCTCAATGTTCATAAGCAGTTTACTTTCAAGTTCCATAACATTATGGTAATGAATGGTTTAAGACAATTAGACTAAAAGAACAATGTATTCTTGTCTTTAGAATCGACTAAGTATGGTAATCTGCTGAACAGAACAAGATGAATGTTGTCGCTTGTTATCCTGTCTACCTGCAAGTTTTGCACACAGACATCCATCCGTCTTTTTTCAAAACCACTTATTCACGTGAGTGTACCTGTAATTTACATTTATCAGCAATGGGCTGTTGAATGCAGTGGAATTTCTGTATCATGTTTATAAAAGGTTTTAAGACTACTACAGAGAAAATACATTGTGCACATCTGTAAAAAATATTATAAAATCTGACTAAATAGTATATGTGTAACTTCACACGTTGTACCTCCGCACTGGAAAAGTCTGTCTATCTATAGTATTAATACTGTACATTGTATATATATACAGTTAGATATAGAGATATATCTTCTTCCTCTTTTGGCTGCCCCCGTTAGGGGTTGCCACATTGGATCATCTGTCTCCGTCTTGGCCAATAGTAGCATAGCTTCAACCAATTTTCACCCGTACTCTGCTGTCTACAGTGCCGGTGGTGCTCGTTGGCAACCCAGGCATCAACCAGTCTTCATGGAAATCCAGTTTATGAACCACATATTGATCTGGCATAGGTTTTACTCTGGATGCCCTCCCTGACCCAACCGTCCTCATTTAACTGGGCTTGGGAATGGCACTGGTTATACATTGGCTTGTGCAACCCCAGTTCCGAACAACTTCCCTCAAAAGCGAACCAACAATTTAGTTCTACCAGAGAACCTTGTTGTTATGAAGGCTTATTTTTACCATTATTGACTGTGAGGCTGTGAATAAGCTCTGGTTGCCAAGGGGGCTCCTACTCCTTATTTGTGGTTAAAGGCTGAAAGTGAAACTCTTTGAAGTGTTTTAACTGATTAAAATTAAAAAAGAAGTGAAGGCTTTCCAAAATGCAATAGCTCTCTCCAGCTTCCGTGTGGACGTGTTCTCTCAGGGCGTAGCTCGCGAAAGAAAAAAAACTGCTGCAGTAAGCTTCTACAGGCAGCATTTATTGTGATCATAACACCACTGACATTTTGCGGTTCTTAAAACGCCGCTGTGTGACCCCCTGACCTGGCACTTATTACGCGGTCATCGTCATAGTTGGAATTGGTTTATAAAATTCCTAACACAAAGAACAATTTCTTTTGTCTTAAACAAAAGCAGAAAACTTAACTTTCCTAATGGGAACCCTTTGTGAGCAGAACCCTTGTCTCATAATAATTATGTCTGCGCACCACCTCCCAATAATTAATTGTCTCCAGACGGTGGTTTCATTATTTCTGTGAGCATCGTTCATTCAGCGCATTACAGGCTTAAAAGCTGACCAAAAATAATTGCTTCATCCTTATTTAAGACACTTTCTCTCCATTAATTATGAAATAAAAACTGTTTATTAGTCTGTTTTATGCAAGAATTATCACACTTTAGATGCCGTAACTACCTCACTGATGATGATGATGATGACAATGATACAGTTGTATAAGTGGATCTCTGTTATACTTCCTGCTAATGGTATGATTCTAAATTCACTTTTTCCAGTTAAAGAAACTAAGGAAGAGAATGGAAGCAAGCACTGCATGCAGTATGGACATCCAATCAAATGTGCACATTTGCTTCTCGTTAACTTCAGTTGCTTCTTCAGTTATTTTCCAGCTCATCACTGAAATGATGTCTGGCAGGGTGCAGTGCTCTGAGTTCACTAGTTTTGCTCAATTTCAGCTATGGACTCTGAGGATTTAAGTTAAACATTGATTTACCCATTCATGTTCCAACCACTTGTCCTGGACTGGGTTTCAAGGGGCCTGGAGCCTATTGTAAGCAGTTGTGTGGACGGCAGGGTATGCTGTTGATGGAAACAGGCTGCCAACGCGTTTCAGGGTGAATACACACACACACACACACACGGTGTGCCAAGAGCCAAAATCAAACCCCTGGCTGTGGAGGTGTGAGATGACAGAACTCCCAGCTTTGTGACTCTGCTGGCCTACAGTTACAGTTTTAATAGCAACCAAATATTGTATTCAAATGAGAAAATACTATGAGTCCACTAGTCTGCTAGAGGGCAGCATTTATTTTGTGTTTATTTGTTCTTTCACTGGTTCTTGCTGTTGTTTTCATTTAGTTCTTTTGGCCACCCATGAGTTGCTCAGAGCTGCCTTCTGGAATTCATATAAATTACATTATCTGAAAATCCCTTTTGCTTTAGACAGTACATATATGTTTGTGTGGAACCTACTGGCCCTATGAAAACAGCCCTTTATGCACGTACCTTTTCAGCAAAGGCAAGTCAGAGCCACCAGATTTAACCACACAAATGATTTACTTTTGATTTGAGTCAAACTCTCCCTCAGTTGGTATGTGAGCGCCCGTCATTGAGGCACTTACCTGTTGCCTTCCTCAGTCAGGTAAAGAACAGTATGCCTCAGAATGATACACTTGCTACCCACTACATTTATTAGAAATAGCTGAAAAACAAGAAACAGGACCCGCTGCACAATTTTTTTCTCGTTTAATCAAGGACTATTCATCAGCCTATGGGTTTAACAGCCATGTCATTGCACAGTCATCAAGCCTTTGAAGTGCATCGTTCACATAGGCTATTTTAAATCCTGCCTCCAAAGGACAGCATGCCTAGATGTCAGATCCTACAAAACAGGGAATATCAATAAATCAAGCATGAAGGATATTTTGTCTCCGTTGCTCCGTTTGATAACACTTTATCCGACAGCGAGCTGCAGCACATGCGTGTCAGTGACATAGTAAAAGCCACACGCTGATCGATTTGCCTCGGTCAACCCGTTTTATCTTCAGATGGTATATTTGTCCTCCTGTCCTCAGCCTGATGTGTGTGTTTGTGTCTGATACTTTAATTGTGAGAACACAAAGTACCCTTTTACTTGGGTAGTTCGTCTGGACTGATACATGTAAAGTTTTGAAATCAATGCTGTATTTTACTTCTACTGACTACTTAGAAAAGAAACCTTCAGTATAAATGGATAATCATTTCAGTTATGTTTACATATAATAAAGGCAATAACAAAATTAAGTTATAGATGTTGCAAAGGCACGTGCAGCTAAACAAAATAGGGCACTGATCCCTTATGACTGATAAAAGACTCAATATCACCCAGTTAACTTCACAAAAACACTACATCTATAGCAAACAAAATTGTTATAATGCTGTGTTCAGCAGGAAAGCCTTTCTATGTGTAACACCAAACAAACAAGTTTGGAGATATGTTTAGAGCACAACAGCCCTAGTAATGACTGGCTTTCTCCATGAATCAAGCCGAGAGCTGTCACGGAGCTGACAGTTTACACCAGGTGTGTGAATACCTATTCAGGTAGACGTGAAAATGAAACGTGTACTAGGCTTGTGTCATTAACACCTTTGTCCACCGTGTTCAGCGTGCAGCAGGATAGGACCGGAGCACTGCAGAGGAAACTGTTACTCAAGCTGTTTTACCTGCTCATGCTTCAATAGCTTACTTAGTAGCCCGTCACCTGGAGTCCAGGTTCTGGCATTCGAACTTGCTGTTGGGCAGATCTTAATTCATTTTTTTAACCATGTACCCTTGGCAGTTAAAGGCGTAGATTTGTGGCCTTGGGGTCACCAGTTCAGTCCTATAAGAATCCTGCAGCTTTACACATATGAAACCTGAAGTGATCCAGTAAAACAGCCAGGTGTATAAATTAGAAAACTTGTAAATCACTTGGCATAAAAGCCTTGGCCAGGCAGCAAAATTACTACTGATCTTAGTTATTTTATAATCTTTCCAATCTGCTTATTTATATGGATTTGATTCCAGGCAGTCATTGATCTTTCGCCAGCAAAGTGAAACGAACGATATCCCTACTCTTACCGAGAAGCTCGTTATAAAGAACAGCTTCGTTTTTTTTTTTTTTTGTTTTCTTGTTTTACATCTTCTAAGTTTTAATTTATGTCTTTCCCCTAGACAGAACAGGCTGCAGCCTGGTCGTGTATATATCTGTTATATGTCGTTTTGGTTTACAACTAGCATGTGCATTTAGATCATATAAACTTATTTTTATTGGTGATGTCAGCTGTCGTAATGTGATGTTAATATACTGTGCATTCAGTAATTTTTAAGTGATTGTTCTGGCTTTGATATCATATAATTAACAGTTTTTGGCTTTTCAAAAGAGGATTTATGAGAATGTCGACTATGTGACTAAGGCACAGTGAATGTTGATAGGAATTTTGTAAACATTTTAATAAAAATAACTGAAGTGCATATAGCACTGGTCAGAAGTCAGACTCCACCTGCTTGAAAACAGATGGATCATTCATATATATTTCCTATTTTGATTCTGGAATATTTCACATTTTCATATAATTTATATTTATATTCACACACACACACACACACACACACTTTGTGGTTTACAAGGGTGTTGAATTCGTAGTGATAAAGAAACAGCATTATAATATATATATATATATATATATATATATATATTGTTCAGCATCATTACATACTATGAACACTAGATAACTGTACTCTCTAGCATCAATAAGTTTTACAAAACTTTTCTTTCATACACGCTGATAAATGAAGACACCCTTCTACTTCAGAGTAGGGAAACAATTCCACTGGATTTGACAGGCACGTGAGCATCTACATGGTTGTCGTTGGTGTCTTGGTAATGGCAGTAGGGTATATGCAGACAGGGAGCTGATGAAACAGATGTCACTTACAGTGTTTTGTGATGCTCTATACCTTACCACCACATGATCTACGTGACTCATTGCTCAGGCTAACAGACTGGTAGGTCTCTGCTGGCGAAGAGACCCTGAGCGGGGGTGCACCTGTGTGCCGTGACCCATGAGACCCTTTCATCTGCCTGGGAAAGCGCGGTGGACTGGAGAGGCAATCGCTACATGGGCACAGAAGGTCACGTGCACCCTGACCTTTCCTCCCTCCTATTGTGGCTGTGTGTCATTTGGCACTTTGATTAGGACTGTCTCAGTATCATGCTGTCATCTGAGCTCGGAGCAAAACATCTCATCAAAAATAGAGCGGGGGAGCTACAGGCTCTTCTCTGAAATGTTCCAGAACCAAGAAAAGCTTGTAGAAAGGAAGATCGCAAAGCATTGATATTAGACCTATCGAGCAAGGGTTTCATTTCCACTTAACAATGTATGATTATCATTAGCTTTTTGAGTATAGACTAAAGCGGAGTAAATTTATTCAGTTCAATCCATGTCACAAGGTGACCCAAAACATTCTGTTTACCAACAATATCAGCATAGGGACATTATAATGGAGGTTGTTATGCAGCTTTAACAGGCTTTAAATATTGCCTGTGGACTGTATAACTTTTCCTTTACAGAAATGCACACAGTGGTCAGTACTATGTGACATGGTGAGTTTGTTGACTCATTCTTGCATGTTTCTCTTGTCAGAAGCACTTTGACCTTCCCACAGACTGCAGAGTCCTTCAGTATTCCCAGTTCAGCAGACTGATAATGAGGTTGGCACTTGCCTTACCCAGGTTAAACCATACAAGGCACCTGGACTGTGCAACTCACTGAGGACAGTAATAATCTCCCATAACCCCTGCACAAGATCGTTTCCATCCAAGTTATTTTAGCTTTTGTTCAGAAACTGTATAGTTCTGGAAGTTCTGGAAGCCATCTGCTATCGCTGCAGCACTCACGCTCTGGTACGGCATGATTTTAAACTAGCGGTACTTAATTCATTTCTGGCAAAATACCCGTAGACAGTTCTTGTCAAATATCTTGCACCCTCAGCAGCCAATCATCTGCACCAGCGGTGTCAATCTTATACCTGAGAGTCACATCCGACCCCCGTGGTTAAGAAAACGTATATTTTGTATGACAGTTGTTCTTGGTAATAGCAGTAAATAAATTTCCAACAAATGTACTTTAGGACTTTTGACCAATGATCTGGTCAAGAGAGTCTGATATTGCTGGTGTAACACCTGTCTGCCGTTTTCCTTAAAAACATTTGAGGCACTGCTGACGGAACTATCTCTTTGTGAAATAAAGCAAATGAACCATTACGGCAACAAAATGCCTTCGGCAAAATTTCGCTTAAGTGATTTATTATAATTTTCTTATCAGCTTATAATGTAGTGGTAAGAAAAATTCTTTTGTCTTGAGGCTGAATGTTGGATTTTTTTAGCTCTCAATCATAAAAAGTCTTTGTGAATACAAATTATTTCAAGAAATTAGTTTTTAAAAATGGACACACGCATGCACACACACACACACACACATATATATTTACAAATTGGATATTACTTGTAAGCATGGTGAGAATGTGGCCGATGAGATTGTGTAATAGGTAAAAAGTTTATACACAGACAACACTGGCATTCTGAACACTAGGATTTCATAGTACACTCGTTTAGTTTTTTTATGGTTCACAGTAGTATAGGTGGAGATCATGCTTGATAACAGTTCTGTGAAATGTATAGTATATGGGATGTAGTTAGCCTGCTAAGTGGGCTACCTAGTGTTACTGCCAAGTTATTACACTGAGAAGTGTTGAACCCACAGGTTGAATTTCTAGATATAATGTACCATGAAAACTGGATACTGTCTTTTTTAAACAACCACACTTCCTGCAGTATAGGTCTGTAAGTCATCTGCAAAACCCACTTAGGGTGACTCTGTGATGTTAATATACTGTACATTCAGCAATTCCTCTAAATGCAACTAGATCAAGAGGATATTATAAACGACGTGAACAAATACTCGAATACTTATAAAAATAAAATACCAAAAATGATACATAATTTTACACACTGACCCACAGTTCCATTTAGTTATCTCAGATTTATTTCAGATTTGAAGCTTCATTTCTCTATTGTGATGTGAGTAGGTCTTTGGTCCCAGATTGCAGAATTCTGTGAAATCTTGTTAGCCAGTTTATTTGTTTGACTCTGTGCTCTCCATCACACATTGGTACTGGCAGCTCAGGGGTGCATTGTACTCTAAATATTTTATTACAGTGTTTTACTGGACGGTAGCCTGTTGAAAACTCCCCACGTTTTTGAACATGATCTGCCATGGGACATAGGTATCACAAACTCAAATAATGTGTATAAAAATTATTTGTAACTGTACGTTTTTACCATCAAAGCTTTTGCTTGTACCTTCTTCCTGTATTTGAAGGAACATTATTTATATTAAGATATTTTTTTTTGAGGATCATATTGTAAATTCCTTTGTCAGATGATCCCTTGTACATGCATCACTATTAATTGTGGCCAGTGTTTCATAACCACATGGCAGATTTAGTGGAACCGTGTAATATACATTATTGCTCAAGTACTTGAAGCTTTTTTGTAGGTTTCTATTTGTTTTTGGCATTTAGCTCTTGGTTACATAAATTTTCACTTATCTTAGCATTTAATTGTATTATGCATTTTATCATATGTCATGCATAACACATTTTAATGAAAATGTTTCCAGGAAGATAGTGGTATTTCTACTTATTTTACCTTTAGGTAGTCAAAAGTTATACACAATTAGATTTTAAAATTTTGTCTATGTGATCATGTAATGGTTTATCCAAGCAACGTTCTAGAACATTTTATTTTAATAAATCACTTGTTTATTTTTGTAAGGTTTGGAGCCAATACATATTATATATGAAGTGCCAAAGATCTCTAGATCCATACGTATAACACAATATGTAAAAATACAACTGTCCACAACAGACAATAGAAATAAGTTTCATACTTCTTCACTTCGTAAGTGATTGTGCTTTTGTATAAGACTCCAGGAAAAAGATTAAATAAATGGAGACAAAAAAATATTAATTTTTTGAAAGAATACTACCCAGTCACAGAACACAGTGTATGTAAGTTATATTTCATCTTTCTATGCATAAAGTTCAGGAAATTGTCCCAAATTGTACACAACACATGGCTTAAATATCAGAATTACTTTGGCGATTTCTTCAGTAACCTGAGATTTGTTGAAGGTACAAAAAGTATTTTTGTCACCAACAGTGATACTCTATGGATGTCACTGGTTTTTAACAAACAGCAGCTGATGTATTACATTTAATAACAGAGCCTCTCCCCTTCTTAACACCCAATTTATTGGCTTATCAAATGGCTTAGAAAAGAAAGTAAAAGTCATAGCCATATAAAGAACATGAGCTTATATGTATGCAATAGGTCACACTGCTTAACGCTGATTAATGCATGAAACACGTGTTCCAGGTCCGCTTAAAAAAAATTAGCCTAAAACACTGCCTAAAAATCTAATTCATGCATCATGATAAAAGACAGTACAAATCAATAGATGTTAATGCTATATTTTCTAGCCTCCATAATATAAGCATAACTTTTAAATGAATGAGCACTCATAGGTGAATAAGAGCAATTAGTTGTTTCCTTGCTCTACACAGAAACCGTTTGAATAAAAGGGGTGTGGCTAGTTGTCACTCTGGCGTTTTGCGTGTGTTTGTGGTAATTCTTTGAGAAGAGCGGGGACATTCAAAGCTCATTGGAGAACCCTGAACCATTAGGGAAGTGAGATGGTATGAAACTGTCATCACAGATTTTGGAGTCAGCCAGGGGGTTCAGACTACGGTTGAAATGATTCATAAAGAAACTTGAATAATTTGATTTGTAAAAATTGTTGATGCAAAATCTTTGCATCAAATCTTCATTTAATTGATATACTGACAGTTCACTGTGTTTCACATGGAATGTTACACAACAGTTAGTCCTGACCAAGAAATTTGGTTTGATTTGATTGGACAAGAGGCATTCCAAGAGTACTGATATACAATATAACGGCACTGGGACATTTAACAATAAGTATCACTCCACTTCAGAGATATTCTAATAGTCATTAATTACAATAACAAATCATAGTCTGTTGTGCTTTATTATTGTCAATTAATAAATGGAGTTGTTGAATTACACTAACTTTCAGTTGCTAGCTCAGAGCTACATTGTAATAAACTATGCCAAAAAGATACACATTTTTCCAGAAATAATATTTGAATTAAATTATGAATAGTTAGCAGAGGATGAGGAGAAGGGAAAAAGCCAGGATGAAGCTAACACACTAAGGTAAACAGAATGGGATTGAAACTGCTTTCCATGTTGGTACTGTACCATGTAAAGTAAGCTATTGTACACGAATATGCTCATTGTGTTGCTTAGCAACAGTCAATTATTGGTCCAGTTGTGGAACTGTTGTGTTGTTGTGTTGGCAGAACCACAAAACTGATTAAATAAAAAAACAAATCATGATCTGTTGTTGCTTATTACTGTCAACTAATAAATGGCATTTTATACTGATGTATAAAAGTATTACTGATGCACAATGCATGTTGTGAAAATGAGACCAGAAGAAGCTATGTTTCATTGCTTAATGGTATGGAGTGCAAAATGGAGGAAAAAAGAGAAAATAGCAAGGGGAGAAGAGAAGAGACTGGCCAAAGAAAATGACAGAAAGTGTCCAAAGTTTGGGATCACTTCAAGCTGGAAAAAGATGAAAACTGTGCAGTGTGTCTACTATAAAACTGAACTAGCATACCACAGTAGCACAACGGAGATGCTTCAGCTTTTCAGCTGGAAACATCCAGTCTATGCTTTACTTGTCTTATGCTGTTTAACAAAGCAAAATAATTTTTATGTGGTTACTCCATTAATTGATGTAATAATCAGTCGCAGCCAACCTGTCCGCAGTTCAGACAGGTTGATTCCTACTGAGTGCAGGGGACACAATTGCAGAAAGTGTTTGCATGATTATGAGCAACAAATTAAAGCAAGTTCTGGAACTTTTACATGCACATTGCACGTACATTATATGCACATTACGTGTACGTTGTATGTACATTATATGCACATTGTGTGTACATTGCATGCCAATACACTGTGCTGTACTCTTCACCTTATTCGGTTAGAAGGCACTCTCTAACGCAGGCAAAAATGTCGACATTTGATATGACAGCTGTAGTTATGAAATTAAAAAATAATAATAATAATAACAGGCCAAGTTTTAAAAGAGCACTAACGCTGCATCCTCCTAATAAAGTTGATATCTGGTGAAAGAAAGCAATTATTTTTCTTGTTATTGGGCGCTACAGTGTCAAAGCAACATCTGGGCATAGAAAGGAAGTAAATACCTACTAACAACTTAACTTTGCGTGTATTGGAAATTTTTATTTTCCATTAAATGGAAATGTAGAGAATGTAATTTGATATAGCAAAAACAAATAATGAATGGTAGTAGTATTAGCAATACTGAGAAATCTGTGTATCTTGGTAGAAATTAAATGATTGGATGGAGTCTAAACCCCCCCCCCCCAACTCTTTTAGTCAGATGTGAACAGGATGAGAGTGACAGACTCCAGAGATATAGAGATGTCAATAGACTGAAGAACTGGGATAACTCCTTGTCTGGGGAAAGATTTGGAAAAGTGTAAGGCGGTGAGAACCTATTCAAGTGAAGATGCCTAATAGACAAGTTAAAACCTGTCAGGGTTTTCAGAAAGAGAGAGGTGAAACAAAAATCGATGTGAATCATCGGCGAATAAGTGATAGATGCACCGGGCAACAGTGAGTGGACGGAAAAAGACACGTTTTATACTTGAACAAAACAAAAGGATGTTTCCTCCCTGGATAAAGCACATTCAACACTGCAATATGCCTTCTTCAAGTAATCATCGTCAGTGAAACAGCTCTGTAGCTACTGTATAATCTACACGATCTGGTGAAATTAATTTATTTAAACCTGTACCTAAATGGCGCTTAAAATATTTCACATTTTTTATGATGTGGAAAGTAAATTGGTCTGTTTAGCTACAGTAACAGTCCTTCCGCTCCCGATAAACGTTTATACTACAACTTAACGTCGTAGTCTAACATAAGTTAGGCAGTATAACATGCGATAAATGAACAGACAAGTCCAGCAGTATTCCCTCCAGTACCTGTCGAAACAGTCTTCCCTTAGGCGCGCATTTAGGTAAAAGGTCAGAGCTTGGGAAAATCCTCATCTGAAGGATGAATGGCAGAATACGGTACCCGGTTGGAGAGGTTTTCAAACGAAGCTTTCCAGTTCCCTAGGGATAAAGTCGATAGGTACGTGTTATATATGTTGATATAAAATCCTAACACTGTAAACCTAAGTATTGCTGTATTTAAAAAAGCGGAATGATAATTTTTCAACATACAGAAATAAATACGAGACCAAACAGCACTCGGCAATATAAAAACACTCGGAATCAAAAGTATTTTGTTAGAAAGACTGCGATGTTTCGAAAGATCTCGCATGAAATCGGAGAGAACAGGGTCATTTTACTGCCAGACTAAACATATAAAAGCTAAATACGATGTCAGCACAATGTTAAACGAAGGTGACCTGTTTCCCAAAGGTTTTTGATGGTAGAATTGGATGATTTAGAGTTAACACAGTATGCTATATTTACAAAATAATGAAGGGAATAATCAAGGTTGACATTTTCTGAAAGGTATTTCCCTCAACAGAAGTTCAGGTTTCCTTTAACCCACCAAACCATATTAGGCAATATGCACCCATATAGTCTGCAACATATTAACTACACAAAAAAGAGTTAAATACTAGGCTATATGATCTGATGCTACAAGGTATGGGTTTATTATTTCAGCTTCTGTTCCCCTGCTGTGTACAGTCTCATTATCAACCTTTCTTAATTAAGCTTTGATTGCTTTGGGAGACTTCTGGGTATCGCCTCCTTTATTGCATTGTTTTGTTTTTATTTTAAAACACGACAATGTATCGCTAAAATGTCCTTTGTAGTAATATTAAATCCGTTCTGGTTGGTTGGATCTTGCTTCACATTTTAACCCTGATCACATTTACTCTCAGCTCTACAGTCCTTGTTTGTCCTATAAAAGCTAAAAGCATTATGCGTTTTTTCCCCTCGACTGTGTTGTCACGTAAACAAAAATGCAAGCAGATGGGGCATACTGTTGTGGGCTTATTACATATTATGTTATATAGCTAAAACATACACGTTAAACCCGAGGACGATTGTGCACTCGGGCGACGCGTGCTTGTGAAGGGGTGGCCAAATCAAACAGCGATTATTTACAGGAGCCTATATAAGAACACAATGCCTTTTCGTCTTTTATTTACTTGAGTAGAAAACTTAATATCAGAATAAGAATCGAGTAATTAACAGCAACCCATGGTTAGTCGGGACGTGACTTTGTCCCGTTGGTGTCGTTGCTCTGCGGGAGGCCAGCTGACGCGCGCTTCCATAGCCCTGGCCTCCTTCTGACCGTGGAGAACAAACATTTATAGAAGCCAGCCCAAGCAGAGAGAGATTAACGTAGGGGATTTAGGGGATATAGTCTAGGCGCCTGTAAAAAAAGGGTCCTAGAAATGCATGCACATATATACACGTTTAATATACACATTTTACAGCAAACGATGAGGTTGAATAAACTTCCTGGGTCTATTTGTGTCATCACGACCACACAAAGTGCTGTCTTTTTAAACCTCATTTTAGAAATGGTTATACATCAGTACTTTAGAGTGTCTATAGGGCGTTACAATTTTTAATTTTGGATAAATTAATATATCGTGAAGACTGAGGTGGATGCACAAGAAAGAGATGTTACATTGCATATCCGATTTCTCATAGTGGTTGCAACACTAAACGTTGATGTCATCGCCAGACAGGGGCCCATTTACAAGGAAATATTTTAAAACGTGCAGCTACATTTTTAGTTATGTTTTAAATTAGTGTAAACGATGGATATCCAGGTCCTTCAGAAAGTCAAATACTCCCAGGGGGCAACAGGAGATGTAAAGGGGTTTGGGGGGGGGGGGGGGTTAATCCAGTTTTCGGCCACAGCATTGTCACATGACCCGAGTCCTGTTCCTCCCCCAGCCACCTGATAGGGATTTGTCTCTGCCGCTCCATCGCTCCTCTTTTCTCACATAGTAATAAAATATACTTCCTTCAAATCTGGCTGCAGTTAATGGCAGTATATTGGCAGGCCTGCAAACCTGAGCTCATACGTCTTCTTCAAGCATTTCCACTTCTGTGGAGGCCCAGTCGGCTCTGTACCAGCCTGTAAGGTGGCCCAGTGAGAGGTTAAGAGTGAGCACAGGTCTGAGCCCTTCAAGTCTTTCGGTCGAAAAAAGCAACAGCCAGATTAACATGAATATAAATTTATGGTTACTGTTCTTGGAGTCCACTGTCTGTGGAGAAAAAAGGTTAGAAGAGGAAAAATAATTATATTGAAATTATTATGGAAATCTGTTGGAAATCTGTCCAAATAAGGCCTATCATTAAACCACCATCAGAATTCAGCAATGTATAATATGCTGAAATCCATAATAAAGCATTAAGTCAGATGCGTTTCTGTTTTTCCTATGCTTGAGGTGGCAGCCGTATCCACCTTGTGTCAGTCACCCGGCAATTAACGTAAAGAGACGTACAATATTTAAAATTGTCACATACATTTTAAATGCTAATGCAACTGTCTGCAACTATTATACCACTAATGTGTGCGTATTCCAATACATGACAGTTGCACAAATACAAAATGATTAATACGTTTTTATTTTACAGGAGTGCTCAACACGTTTTCTCCACTTCCTCTTATATTGCGGCGTTAATAATCCTCTGCTTTATAGCGCCGAGTAGTCAAAAGCGGTTTATTTTGTCAGGACTGACCACAAATAAGAACTGTTTAGCGGTGATTAATATAAGTATTTAAGAAAAGCAGTGGCATGTCTGGGTTGGGGGTCTGAAAGAAATTGTGTATGTTTGTTTAACGCTTCTCCTGCGGTTCGAAAAGCCAGAACCCGAACCTTTCTGAATCCTGCCTGTTGTTCGCGAGCGTTCCTTTTAAAAACAATGAGCACGCGGCACAGCGGGGGAAAACCGTTGCATCTTCTGAAACAAGAGCATGAATAATGAAAACTGTTATTAATGAACTTCCAGACGTTATGTTAATGACACTGATTTCTAGTCTAATTTGTCAGCTTGTATGCTGGTTCTTGTTCCTCCTTTGTGCGAAACAGGGGCTTATCATAATGAAGCCGATAATGGAACACATTCATGCTGAGAGCACAGTTGATAATCGGGGAGCTTTGCCTGTTTACTTGATTGCTTGATAGTTTCTTTGAGAAGCCAGACGTTTGTTTCCAAAGCACCAGATTCATAACAAACGTGCCAGTTCCACATATACAGTCCTTGTGGTTTATTTTTCCCATTAACCATTCAAATTAAGCACTAATATATTAGTCGGTGAAAGGCAGAATTATATTTCATTGTTGAGCATGGTGTTTTGAAGTGTCATGTCACAATATTACATAATGATGTACTTTGGTGATTGAGACTGTGCAGATTGTGTCACAGTGATTGTCTTATGAACAAAATAAACGTCTTCACATGCATTATATACTGCTCATGATCTCCAGGATGGCGGGAGTACATTTTACTTTCTGCTCCCTGGTTTTGGTGGTCCAACAGAATCTTCTGGTTGCCATAGCAACCAGGTAGTCATTAATGTGTCTTCAGGAGCTATCTGGCTTGTTACATTTAGCTCCAAGGTTTTATGGCTCCAAGCGGCTGACCTTTAGTCCTTATATTCAAACAAGATAAAAAGCCATCTGTGTTACCATGGCCCCTGCCAAAGAAAGTGCTTTTCCATAGCATACAAAACTAAAATCAATTTAACCTTATTCATAATTGAAAATTGCATTGTGTGTTTAAAGTGACTACTTTCATTAAAACAATTACATTCATATAATTTGCATTTTTAAATATTATATATTTTTAAAAATATATGTGGATTTCCAAAATGTATTTTTAGTTTTTAACTGCAAAACAGTACCAGTTATAAAATCGTATTTAAAGTTAATGTGCAAAAACATTAGTGTATGATGTGTGTGTTCATACAGTATATATATGATAATTATTTAAAGAATTTGTTGTTAAATTAACTTTTCATTTGGATAAGTAACCCTATGTTTATTTACTGAGTACTGGATTTCATTATTCAATAAAATTGCATTAAGACGGGGCAGACAGACCCAATCAGGACGTTTGGTGCTAATCTCAGTGAAGACTAGTTGGGTTGCTTTTGGTAAAACCACACTGCATTACTGTTTTGGTTCTGATTGAGCATTTGTATTACTTAATTAAAGGTCTAGGTTTAATTGCTTACCAAAAGTACAGTAGTAACACCATTTATTATAATATATTATAAAATAATTATATATATATTTTATGTAGTTTTATATATAGTTGCCTTTAACTGCTTCACAAAAAATGTTATCCCCTTTTCTCCAAAATGAATTACATTAGTTGAACAGTGCTAAGAACTGTCTTTAGTTTTAAATACACACAGGCACAGTTTAATGTTTGTTTCAAATACCAATACATTCTGCATTCAGCATCCTTGCATACCTATTACTTCAAACTTGTTCTCTCCCCTGTAAATGGCTTGTCCATCGAACTGTTTTTCAGACCGCTTTACGCAGGAGAGGGTAACCATCCTTGAACCACTCATTGCTAAATCTGAATAATAATTTAATTAAAATTATGCAATGAAAGGATTTTTGTATTATTATTTTAACATAGAGCAGACTGTTATGGATCGTGACCCACTTTGGGTCATGGCCTTGCTTGTGATGGGTCACCAAAGTAATTAATAAATAGAATAGAAAATAGAAATATGTATGCTTTTAGGTCCCAAAATGGGTCTTAAGGTTTTCATTTGGGTGTTAGGATGAAAACATTGAAGAACCTCTGAGAGTCATTTCTGTAAAATGGGACCTTTTGTGATCTGTCTAAA
>JABJVR010000037.1:7116345-7132950 GCA_025773905.1 Chitala chitala | reverse complement strand
CTCTCTCTCTCTCTCTCTCTCTCTCTCTCTCTCTCTCTCTCTCTCTCTCTCCCCCTTTTCCTCTTCTTATGTACACGCATAGGCACGCATGTGCAATATAAATCACACACGGTAAAGTTAAAAACGCCAACAAAGTGGAAGGTGAGTCTGATCTCTTTGCTTCTGCGTGTTAGGTGCGTCTGCATACACACGTGAGTACGAGCAGCACAGTATGCAAAACCGTGATGATGGTTAAACAAGGATAAAGTAAGACTTGATGCTAGTGGTCCTGAGAGAATTGAGCAATGCTGTCAAGCCATACGTTAGCCCAGACGCGCAGTTCCAAGAGCGAGCACAATTTGTGTTCGCCATATGTTCTGCGTGGTTCGGTGGGGGCACAGATGACTTTCGGAAAGGCGAAGCCGACTCTCTTCACAGCAATAAGGAAACAGCCACCATGCATTGTGGGTCTTGCGTCGCTTTAGTGACCACGCAAACACTGTAGCGTCGATATTACTCTACACCTGGGACAGCCTGTGACACAGGCCGCAGGAGGGGAGGAGGTGGGAGGCTTAGTCCTAGAAACGGAGAGTAAATTCAAGAAACTAACTCCCAAAGAGTAAGCAGTTTGGTGGCTCAATGGGTAGAGCATCAGGCTGTGATGGTGAATTCTCCTGGTTCAAATCTCAGCCTAGCTGTCTGGTGTGTTCGTTAGCAAGACCCTCAAACGCTAGCTGCATATGTGGCTGCCTGCTGCTCCCCCAAGAGCGATGGGTTAAATGTCAAGAATCCATATTGCTGTAACATCTTATAAGTCGCTTTAGCTAACAGTGTCTGCTAAGTGAATGAATGTAGATCTGCAAGAGCCTTCTCTTCTCTGTGTGTGGTCCTGTAGCACACAAGTCTGCAGGCAGCGTATTTACTGACCCTCACAGGAGCCTTCTCATCCCGTTATATGGAAAATGCAATGATAAGTGGAGCAAATTTATCCGTGCTTGACTGTTCTATATGTATGAACACCATCCCCTTGTCATACTTGACATGCAGTTCCTCTTTTTGTGCTGATGAGGTATCATGGCTGTGCTACATCTATATTTCCTTACATTTACTAACTATATTATATTATTGTGTGTGTAAGTTGCTATAAACAAATGCATTGCAGTAGAAAATAAATAGCTGAATAAAGGTGTAAATCCAGATGGGGGTAGTAATAATAAGAGGTTTGGGAAAACCGCGTAAGCGTATGGGCAGGCCTGTGTTCGATCACCGTGGAAACAAACAGGGAAGGAAGCAGTAAATGTGCATGTGGGCTGCAGTTTCATCGCCTGTAGCAAAAAAGTGTTGTGAAATGTGTCGTGGATGGTGACAGTGACACCGCCTGGGGCTGAGCGCGTCACCGTGCACCACATAACAGCTGTGTTCAGCGCACACACTTTAGTCAATCTCGCATTTTGCTTAATAGTGAGTTTGGGCCGGCACAGACGCGCAGAACTCGGAGCGCCTCCCGCTTCCCACCTTTTACTTTAAAATAAGTTACATTTATCTCATGGGGGTCTGTGTCAATCCGCGAGACCTGAATTATTATAACAATCGCTGGCCCACATTTGGAGCAGTGCCGTGTAAAAGCCCACGGCTCGGCCTGCAGCTTTGGCGAGGGGATTGTTTGGGCTCTCGCATGGTTCTGTAACACCAGAACAGCGCATTTCTAACTGTCAGATATGTACTTCATTAGAGGGTATCTGGTGCCATGCTGTTTAAGGGTAATCATTTAATCAGGGAAGTTTAGCACTGAACCACAACTTGTGTTCATGCTACATGTGTGCAGTGTTGCAGTGTTGCAGTATTGCATTGTATGAAAAAATGAGAAAGTTAATCACACGAGTCATGTTTGGCCCTTTGTGGGTCAGTTTTTACGTGTTGGTTTCCGACTGAAAATCAACTGACATATTTATACACACACAGGTTCAGGACAAAATCAGGGTGAATGGCAAGAGCTTCAGTCACAAACACTGCTCTTCTGGCTAGTGTTTCAACTGGAACAGGCACTAAAGTGACAACTGCATTTAGATCTATGGCAAAGACATCAGGAAATAGGGTCGGACGTTGTGGTCGTCAGCACACACTTGATGACCGTGATGCATCAGTGCAATATGTAAGAAAAACTCTAAAAAAGAGCAGAAATTTAAAAAAAAGAGAAGAAAAGCTCTAACTCAGGTGGCCAAGAATGTCAGTGCATGTCAGCAATTACTTTAACCTGGTTTGTCCTTTAATTTGTCCCGTCTGTAATATCTATCTATCTAGCTATATATATATATATATTATAATGCTGTTTCTTTATCACTATGAATTCAACACTCTTGTAAACCACAAAAATGCAATGCTAAAACCCCTTGTTGGCGAAATGTACCGAAACCATCAAACCTTTCATGGGACAAGCAATTGATTTATTTTCAATGCTATATGACATTGTCTGATATAATCTTGGAGAGATACAGTGAACAATAATCACATAACGACTGGTTCAAGTTAAGCTCCAGTATTTCATGTGTCTCAACGAGATCCAATAGTAAATCACGTTCCATCTTTTTTTATTGATGGCTGAAATACTCTAAGATCAATTTTGCAGTGTGGAGAGAAGATCGTAAAATAAAAATAAAGTTAAATGAAACAGGGCGTGCACGCATTAACACAAGTACAACCTCAAGAAGAAGTTTGGAAGCTTGTTCGATTTTTACTCTTTCTGCTTTTTTTGGTCAGTTAAAGGCCATATTGTTTTTTGTAGCGATCCTCTGTGGAGAATTCTGGCATTTCTCACTCGAATTTGGGAAATGTGCGCTCCTGACCTTTTATAATGCCCAGTCTTCCTTATTTTCTACTGCATTGTAAGTAATGTACTTGCCCAACTTGTTTGTAACACTGTAATATAACCGTCCAATATTCCAAACTTTTCAGACTGGAGTTGCCAGTGTACTTAATATATATGAAACATGGAGGAAAAAAAAGGCTGTGAGGTGGTGGCAGAAAGTTTGGGTCAAGATTTTTTTCCTGCCATTCACTAAAATTGAAAAAAAATGATGTGAATTTCAGTACTAGAATTAACAGAACCTGTTTTGTTTAAATTTTGAAGTGAAATATGTATAAAAATCAAGTGTTCCTCTTCAAACAGTAAAAAAACTAAGCTAAATTTTTTTAGAGGTGTTGCAAATGCAAAGAACAAAGTGTTTATTAAACATTTATCATCATTAATCTTTGCCATTTAATGTAATGTGTGTGTGTGTGTGTTTCTTCGCTTGGAAAAATAATCATGAACACAGATAACACTATTAGTACCGTACACAATCATATTACCATGGGACGTCATGAAATATATCTAGTTTGACCTTTATCCAACATGGACAAGGCCTTTTCTTTCTTAATGAATACATCCCTGTGCTTTCTGCACATAAATAGCCCTGATAACACTTATGTAAGATTAATGCAGCCGCCTGTCATGGAAGAGACATGCTCATGGCATTTAAAAGAGGAATTCAGGAGCCACATATTCTGTTACCCTCCCCCTTTTTTCCTTCACCATACTGGTAGCAAAGACATTGCTATTTTATGTGGTAGACATTTTTAATTTGAATATCAAATCTTTGTTTTTGTGGAATGTTGCAGACCTTTTCGGGAGTCTGTCTTTTCATAAGAGACACATAGCTGTTTCTAAAAAAATGTCTGCCTGTTCATATGTAATTCTGAATTCCCCTTCCACTAAGAGTTATGATGAGCACATGCAGAATTTGTTTACTCTGCATTGTGCATTTTTTCTTTCAGCCAGATGGCCAAAAGAGATATTGTACTAAGTCTTTTTGTCCTGTGTTTTTTAGTTGAGCTGTATTTTTGGTTTTTATGTATTCTAAATAAGTCATGTCTGCAACTCCTTTTGCATTTGTATCTGTGATGCTTTTAATCTCAAAAATATGTCTTTATGTCTTCAGGAGGTACTTTCAGATTGAAACCACAATAAATGCATTGTTTGGCTGAAAATCGCAAACAGATTTACCAGTTTAGTTAAAAACATTTGTCGCCAACTGAGGCAGGAAGAATGAAAGCCACACACTAGCATTTCTTTGTGGCTTCATAAAGGTATCATTATTCCTCTGGTCCCAATGAGAATTAGAAACAGACAGGACTGTATGTGGGTAACACTGACCAGGTTTATTAAAAGGTTTTTGAATATCAATGTTCTCCTCTGTGCTGGGGCTGGCTAGCAGGAAATGCTCTGTCACTTTGTCAGAATTGCAGGTTGTTTTTACTGTGCTGACGGTTCCACTATACACTCTTAGTGGACCCGAACATTTATATATTACCAATTTTTATCTGTCCCCCCCCCCACTCACTTGTTTTTTGTTGGTGTCCACTCTTCTGCCAAAGAGTGACAGTTTACTAATGATGTGAGCCTATAACGAAGGTGAGCGCAAAACATTTGTGGAACAATTAACTTTGCATTAAGACAGCCAAGCATATGAAATGTTTAAATACTCTCACGCAGAGTTGTAAAAGAGGGATGGAGACTAAAAATATCTAATGTGATACATATCTTTTTTAACAGCAAACAAGGTTCTGGTTTTGTCTGATTCGGTTTAGCAGTATGAGATGATAAAAAGCACATACAAGATTACAGAAACTGTTAAAGATTTTGCTGTCAGTAAGCTACCATTTCTTGTTATTTGTTTACACTTTCCAGAACTGTTTCCAGGCAGGGTCAGAGGAGGGCTGGAGTCTATTCCCGGACACCAGACCACTCGAGGGCCGACACTTGTTTATAAACACAACGCCTGGGCGTTTACCAGCTTACCGCCACCAGTTCACCTGGACTGCATACCTTTACGTGGAAATATGAACAGTCAGAGGCAACCTCAACTGCTGCTGGGAAAATTCAAACTCTGCACACACATGGAGCCAGGAATGGAATCAGGCACACCGCACCATAGCAGTAGGGCAACAACACTTCCTGTAAAGGCATTCTGTTCCCTTTATCTGTCCTTATTAAGTAAATTCACCCAGAATGCAGTTCTGTTCTGATATAGAGTGCTGGGAAAACTCTAAGATATAAATAAAAGAAAGTATTTAGTAGAACAAATGACACAGAGTATTCTGTGGTCATCAGCAATGAAACATGTCCAGGACTGAGTTATGTTTTAATGCTCAGTGACAATGACACAGTCAGTGTAGTCTGAGCCTGTAGCTGATTGTTTTAAACCAATCCTATCAGATTTTCTAATTTAAAGAAAAATTAATCATTATTTCAAGTATATGTGGTGATTTTAGTAGTACATTGGTATAAGTATCTGTGATGAGTTGGCGTCCTGTTTAAGGTGTTCCCTGGTTTGTTAACAGATGGGTGGACGTATAGGTGTAGACAGTTGGTTCACCTGGAAAAATGCATATTTCATATAGATTGGACTGACAAATTTGTTTTTTGAGAGGTAATAATTTCTGGGCAGGAGACTTTTAATAAGTTTATGTAAAACACACTAAAACAGTTCTGACATAGTTAAGTGTGCTGCTCTTTGAGTCTGATTGCCCCACGCATGAAAATCCAGGAAGCTGGTTAGCATTGACAGCAAAATTGCGGGATGACATCTGTCAAGTCTTTCTTTGAAAGGATAGCAAAAGTTCAGAGCACATCACACAGTGTCTTATTAAATTACACAGTTCCCTCTGGCAACTGCTCCAGACACCAGGATGACGATCTCTTCCCTTTGGCACGCAATGACTATGCAAATCACAAATAAACACCACTGTGTTGCTTTGATTCCAGGACATATTTAAACATAATTTCATAGACTTGCACTGCAATTTACAATTTAAATTAAAAATTTAATGGGCTACATATTCTTATCATTGCATTAAATATTCATAACACCTCAAACTTAAAGTCCTTGAAAATAATACTATGGTCCTTGGAAAAAAAAAACCTAGAAAGTGATTGAATTTCATTTAACCAAAGCTTATTTAAATCTGGGTAAAAGGAATAAAATAAAAGTCTGTATACAATAGCTGTGTATTGCCTTTTTGTCCTGCTTGATCATCTTCATATAGATGCACAAATAGCAGAGACTGAAATCTGAGTTGCGAACGTACTTGAGTTGGGATGAGGGGTAATTAGGGAACACAGCGCTTCAGTTTGTGAGGTGGGCTGGAGTGCGCGCTTCCTTATTGTAAAGGTAAAATGCAGCCCGCCACATTAACTCTGCGGATGTTTGTGACAAGCTGTGTGTATTTTCGTCTAAGCTCAGCTACCTGTTGGAATAGAGCAGGGGGTCTTGGGCTGTGTTTACATCTGTATTATTTGCTCTCGGCTGTTCTGTAAATAATACCTCTGCACTTGACCTTTTGATTTTGACAAACACTGTCTCCCGCTTTGCTGTAAAACACCATCTGAGTGTGCATTTTTTCTTTTTTTCTCGGCCTTTGAGCAAGTGGTCACTCATGCATGCAGAAATCCCTTAGCCTTGTCAAAGCAGGGAAATCTACGCATCATAATGTTCGTTACATTGTTACATATGTGTTGACTGAGGACATCTTTCAAAAAATGATTGAGTCTTGTTCCATGCGCTGTTTCTATACCTACTTCATTATCATGCTTTTTCTGCATAATACTATTCACAAAAATGATACAAAGTTGTCTTTTGTTTCTGACATGAACTGCCATTATAAACAAATTATGTGTTTTATTATGTCAATTTTTTTTCTACTTTTAATGTAGTTTGCCTGGTATATGATTCATCATGTTTAGGTTCTGATGTTTACTGAAATGGGACATTTATGCTGTATAAAGTTCCATTGATTCCATGTATTAGATCTTGTTAAACTATGTAAAATGGCTTTGATTGACAGGATTCAAAGCAATGGAAAGATGTGATACAATGAATCCAGTACTGCAGGGGTTCCTTCCTTTTAGTTTTCTGGGCAGGTCGTATTTCAAGATCCAGTTGACAGTGTTGGAGGTGGGGGTAAGGGTTGAGTGGGATGTGGGGGGGGTGAACTGGGGTAGAGAAGTTGGAGGGGTTCATGTAAGAACATCTCATTTTGTGGGTGAGAAGATCTGTGAGAAAGAGATTTGGTCCTATTAAAAAAACACACTAAAACCTGTGCATTAATTACATTTCGCTATTGCTATGTGAAACTGCAGTGCAGCAGATTGCGGGGCATCAGCCCTGCAGGCTGCCTTCAGAGAGTCCCACAGGGCTGTCATATTCCTGATTTGAATATTAAATTACTTGTTTTTTAGTTTTGGGCGTCCACACGCTATATTAGACACAGACTTTTCAGAAAATAACTACTTCATATGGGGCATTTTTAACAAAATAAAAGCATGAAATCAAGACCAGACGTGGAGAGAGATAAGATATAATTCAAGGCAGGCTCCACTACTGAATAAGATATTGTAAGGCCTTCTGCCCTGTTCATTATACAGTTAACCAGCTTCACATGTGGCCACAGCACTGGGAAGGAGTATAGACATCTTGAGTCGTTAACCCACACTGAGTCGCAGGAGCTGAACGGAATCGAAGGGTAGCCAAACAGGCTTACATTTATCGGCTGAAATGAGTTGGGTAGTCCGCACCCAGAAAAAAAAACACTCACTTAAAAAATTGTGAAGGTGCCTCCTGAGCTTCTACTTTAAACTGAAATTTAAATGGGATGGTGATATTTCCAATGTACCAGCTTCATCAAATTTATGGCCTACTGATCCCACCCTCCTCCACGGCCCCCACAGACACTGCTGAAGAGACGTCCCTTTGACCCACGCTTAAAATCATCACTGTGATGACAGAAAATGCCTTTGTATCCACCTTTGGATAGTCTCTCAAAACATACCCTATCACAGAATCAAGTCTTATCTCAATGATTACATTTGAAAATTTGTACATATCTAACCTTTAACAATCTTGGATGTTTATAGATGTCACACTCTTATGTCTTTAAATGCCAGTCAGCTGATGAGAATGTCAGTTCAAGTTTTAAGTCGCACGATGAAAACGTGTGTTATATCAACAGATTGTAGAATGGAGTTTTAATTAGTCACTGTGAAGATTGATTAGGAGGTGTAGAATTGGAGTGCTA
The DNA here is from genome assembly GCA_025773905.1 of Chitala chitala. Classification (NCBI taxonomy): domain Eukaryota; kingdom Metazoa; phylum Chordata; class Actinopteri; order Osteoglossiformes; family Notopteridae; genus Chitala; species Chitala chitala. The sequence continues at coordinate 7,124,859 of JABJVR010000037.1, read as the reverse complement.
TTCAGCTAATTCCTGATGGATCATGGGTGTTTTTCATTTAGGCTAAATACAAGCAAAATATATGTGTGTTGTATGCAAACTCTAGCACTGGATCTGCAGGTATTAATAACGGTTTCTGCTTGAGAGATGCACAGAGACTGATTTGTGTCTAGTTTTGTAGTATTTTTAGTAAATGGTAATAGTCTTGACCAAACTATTTGTAAAGTCATTTGAGCACTTTTGATTACGTAACATGCAGGCCTTAACTTTTGAAGAAAGCACCAACTCTTGCTGTTGCTGGTCTGGGCACATTTGAACTATGGTGTCTCCAACGGAGAACAAGGTTCATTTGACTTCGACTGTGTCTCCGTGGGGTTGTATGTTTTTACTATCGATGTGCTTTACATTCTTTATGAAAAGCTGCAGGAACACATACTGCGCCCGTGGTGACACTTAATTAAATTTGCATACAACAGAGTGCTCATTCATTTCTTAAATGATAAAGAAAGGAACAAGGTCCTGTGTTAGATGACTGCTAATTGGTACAATTAGTGGTGTCTTGGTGAATATATTAAAGACATCGGGGCTGTTGAATATCATCCCTGTCCCCATCGCCTCTTAACAGAGAGGAAAAATCAGTAGGTAGGAAATGTAAATATACCAGTGTAATGTTGTAATTAATGTGCATATTGCATTCTAAGACATAAGATATGGCTGTAAAGAGGCTTGCATCACTCTCACAATTCATCTGTCTGTTCTAAAAAAAAGGAAAAAAAGGCTAGAGTTTATTATTACAGTGACTCTGACCTTTCTAAGCCATCTCACATAGCTAAATGTTGGGGATCTAATAGACAAGGCTCTTATTTCCATTGACAAGGACCAGGGGGAGTAATGCAGTGAATAGCATGGGGCTTAGCAGCAGGTGATACAGCGGTTATGGATCTGGAGTCGTGATCAAAAGGCTTCAGGCTCAGGTCCCCAGAGGGGAACCGCCACTACTTCAGTTGGAGGCCAGCTGTAAGAGTCGCCATGGTTAAGTGCATGTACAAAGCAAAGAAAAACAAATTAGGACCCTTAACTTTGTAAAAGCTCCAAGTTTTTTTTTTTACCTCCACAAAGAAAATTTGATAAACTGCTTACAGGATCATGGCACATGTGCTGTTTTACATTTTTTTAATGTTTCATGACTTCAGTATTTGCTGTGCATGCACACAGGTGTATGTGCATATATAGACCATTTCACAACTGGTATTTGAGTTATATATAGCTATTTAAAGAAACTGTTAATATGAGCAAAATATCTTTGTGGGAGCTGCTGAGTATACTGCGAGCTGGGAATTTGCTGTTTTGGAACTCCAACTTGTGTTGGAAGTTGAGGTTGACCATTGTGCCTTGAGACAGCATCTCATCTGAAGTGGGATTTTTTCCACTATCATCACGTAAATTGAAGCCTGAGATGTCTAGCTGGAGGACAGAGCACCTTGGAGATTCATATCGTCCAGTCGTGCCACATTTCCTGTCAGACGGTCCTGGTGTCAGCAGGTGAGAGATGAACCTTTCACCTCTCGGTGCTGCACATGCCAGGTGCTGATATGAAATTGTTTGAAAATAATCTCGCTTTGCAGTTCTGCAATCTGGAAGGAATCTCTGAGGGACGGGTTTTGACGACTTCTCTTAGCACAACTAAAGTGTAATAATTCAGTACTTTACAATCATGCTTGGTGACAAAGAAAGCAAATATTGCTCTTACATAAAAATCTATCTAAAAACACACTAATATTAAGGGGTCATAATATCTTTTAGCAATCCATCTCCCAATTCATAAATAGATTTTCCAGGATTGTGCCTGTGTTTTCATTACAGAAACATTAATTCTTTCATTTTTGTGCTCTATGTTCTTCAGAAATTAATAAATAACTAAGACATTGGAGGCTGCTGGAAACAGTGTTTTTAATTGTGTGCAGCCTATAGTGTGTCTGACATTCTTAGGGCCAGCTGTTCTGCCTCTGCCAAGAGGGGTTCCTATAGTCAAACTGAGAGATTATCATAGCCTGAGCACTGGCTTGTTAGACAGCACCGCAAGGCAAATGCAGACATCGGCTTGTTTTACAGGTAGAACTGGCAGGACTTGTTCTGGCAGAGGCAGAAGATTCCAAAAGCAATGACGCCATACTTTGTGGTGGTTTGAGAGTACAGACTGACACCACACTCTTTCTGTGGTTATGCACAAAAAAGCATGCATGTCTTCAACATGTGGTGTTTTGAGATTGTGATATGTACAAAATCTGTGTCCAAAGGGGAGAAGTGCATTAAGGCTGAGCTTCATCTGCATTCCAGTGGCAGGAGAACCTGGAAGAAGAGATAACAGAATCAGGGGACGTGACATGCAGAGAAATTGTCAATGGACCTAGTACCACTCCCTGTGGCACACCAGGATGATGCTCACCATATAACCTGATAAGACTTACGTGATGGGTGTAAATTAAACCAGCAGAGTGTGGCGTAGGTAATACCCGGCTCATTATAGCTAACATGGAAGCAAATGATTTTTACAAATAAAATGCATTGTTTTCATAGGATTGCACTTGTACATCTGCATGTGTAAAGCTTTTAATACTAACGGATATAAGTATGCCTCAGTTACTGGAATACATACTTGTAATGTCACACAATTCATAAAAAATAAGTGTTTTTGATATGAAAAATAGCATTGGGGGGTAATTTAATTTTTCCACGTTGTTTAGCTTGATCTAAATGTGATACACAAAACAATTTTTTCCCATGTTCACTCCTCAGTGACAAATGTTACAGCATATATGCAGAACTGACCTATTTGAAGGAAGAGCCCCTTCATGTTATGTCTGTGAGGTTGGGCGTTCGTACAATTTATGTAATGACATTTGATATTCCACTGAAACTTGATTGTTCCTGTTTTCTTTTCCAGTTTATTATTTTATTTCCTCTCTGCGTAATCAGGTACATGAGCAAAGGGGAAAGACATAAACAGAAACAGTGGCCAAATCTATAACAGATTTCTATGCAAAGGGGGGTAAGGTTGACATCTCTTAAATTACATCCTACAAACTTCTTTTTTCTCTGGGGAAATAAGAAAAAAAATGGCAAGAAAATTTCTTATTTGTTATACCCATTCTATTATGTCAGTAATCATAATCAAGTAGTATAATGTAATTTATGTACCATAATGTTGGAGTGGTTGAAGAATAGTCAGTGACACAGTGAGTTGTCCCCATAATGCAATATTATCCATTGGTGTTGCCATAGCTCTTCAAATGCCAGGTCCACAGGGAACGCTTTTGTGGAAAAAGTCATCATCTTTATGATTTGGGGGACTGAAAACCATTTAGAGGCCACTGACTTGATTTTTGTCTGAGTTTACGTGCTGAATCTGGTCGACACCGTTATGAACCTGTCTTAAAAAATTCAGATCCAATTATATGCATTTAATGGGGACAGGGAGAGAAGGGAAAATGAAACCGTAACGGAACAATTAATCTGAAACGAATTAATGTAAAATTTACAACGGCGATACGCCTCACGCTGTGTCAGGTTTGTCACAGTGCTTAACCTTTAAAGCCTCAGGTGTGGTGTTAAACTGACAACCCTGATGTCGCAAACAAAAATTCAATAATGCAGCTAGAGAAAGACATTCCCCGTTAAAGCAGGACAGCAGGTAGAAATGCAAAATTACTGCAAAAAACATTGCAATGGACAGGATTTAGGACTGGCCGTGAAGCTCAGCCTGGTCTCGTAAGTGTAGACATGAACATCCAACAGTCCGTCATCACGTTCAGACAGGACAGGTCTTCCTGCAGCTTTTCATGAAGAATGTGAAGTGCACTGATAATAAAGTCAAAACGAGTAGGGCTTGGTTCAAGCTGAACACACTGCCACCGCAGCCATTGAAAGCAGCACAGTGGAAATAGCTGCAAACCGCTTAGACTGCAGATTGATTACATCTGTAAATGTAATGGCATATTCATGCCTAATGGCATCCCTGCTACTGGCATCTGCAAATCTAATGCTAATATCGTTATATTTCCATTATAAAATTATCATTAGCTGTTCAATCAGAAATTTTCCAAAACAAAACAAAAAACAAAAAACTGTGATTACAACACTAAGACGAAAATAAATCGTTGTCATTGGTCAGATGTTTCTTTCGTCTATGAAAGCTTTGAGAATGCAAGACTTTTTTTTTTTAATACTTGACAGTCTTAGAGAAATACTGTTGAAGAATCGTTATGTAAATGAGAAGGAAATGTGTACATGAGGTCATTTACATATAGAAAGAGCCAGTGTGTTTACCTTCGGTGTTAATCATGTTTGAGATCACAAGGCTTCGTAAATCAAAGCAGGTCCCACACTGCTGGATGAAGGTAGAGAGAAGCATAAATACGGTAAACTGTTCGGCTGTTGCAATTCATCTGCTAAATCACCGCTTCCCTTCATGAGTCATCCAAGTGGGCTGTTTTTGCATATAATAAAGATGGTAGATCATTCTCTGTTCTCTGCCCTTAACAGTAAGGCAGGCCTCACATTTTTTTCTCCAGCTTGCCACTTAGCTGAATTACTTATCTTTCCTACATAAATATGATTTGCTCATATGACTTCTCAAGTTAGCTGTATTACTGGAAACCCTTAGAAACTGGTTCAGTCGTTTGAATTTCCTTCCTCAGTGGGAGGTCAACTTTATATGTAATCTTTCCAGTGGTTGTCAGAACCCCTGTTGATGATGAAAATTACAAGCATAGCAAGGGGCCGTTTTCTTTGAGTTTCTGTGATAGACCTTTGAGTATGTAGCACAGGCAAATTATATTCCTATAAAGAACATGTAGAAAAAATACATTTAGTTTAGGTTTGTTTAGGTTCTGTTGCGAAACTACACTAATCAGGAACTGGACAAAAAAGTTAATTTGTAAATTATCCCTTACCTTTAAGTACTTAAATAAAATTTTTGTTCTACTAAAATCGTAGTTTTTTTTCCTTCTCTACATCTAGCTAGTTCACTCAGGCGCTGAACAAAACACAATGGCAAACATATTTTGTCTAGAGGCAGAATATAAAAATAACACCAAACACATCTATTTCTATCAAAGCTGAAACACAGATGCATATTACACTTTGCTGTTCCGTTTCCTTGTTCCTTCATTCTCACCAACCTGAATCCCAAACAGAATCACAAAGCCTTTCTTTCCCCTGTTCTTCTTCTTTCTTGTTCGTGCAGTTTTGCCTCTTTTGTTCACCCTTTCCGGCTCCACTTGTTGGTTTCCTGTTTTGGGACAAGTAGCGCTAGATGTCAGTTACTTCAGTAATTACTTAAGTAATTGACAGGCAATGCAAATATATATAGAAACTTGCGTTGTAAAAACTTGCCCTTAGACTGTCAAGGCTGTCACTGCTTTTTAAGTGTAACATTGAATGCCTGTGCCCACACTGTGCCTAAGAACACAACCTCAGTATAATATTAGCCATACACAGTGCATGACTTCTAGCTTGTTTATTAAGAGATATGAGAAGCTACATGCTATAAGAAGCAAACTCCCAGTTTGCCATATGCAGTGAATATTTATGTACTATATTTTCTGTGGCCAGTATTTTACACCTAAGTGCGAAGGAAGTCGAATATCCCAGGCTTCAAATCATGACTCAGGGGTCAAGTTGTGTAACCCGAGCTAAGTACCAAGAAGACAGATATGTGTTCATCTGCAGTCTCCACTACAAGTCATAGACTCTAAATGCGTAGGCTCCCATAAGTTTAGTTATGTTTATTGATTATCTTAGCTGGTCATTTAATAAAAAACCAAAGTGTTCCGGTATTAACTTGTAATGAAAAAAGTAATTAAACTGTCCAGAGTAACAATAATTTAGTAACACCTTTTATATAGAAGATTTAGCTCATGTTAATTACAACATAAAACTTAAGTTGTATACCTGAAATTAAGTTATCAACCTCTGAATAGCACCAACTAAATGGACTGAGTGTGTTAACAACATCACACAGCATGCTTCCATTAAGGCCTTCCATTAAATTACCTCTAGTTTAAATTGTAGGGTTTTCTTGGGGCACTTCCATACAAGCCTTAAATGAAAACAATGCACGTTCTGTGCATCATCGTTACTGATCATGGCACCGTATTTTCCAATGTGGCTCTGCTAAATCACAACTAAATGAATCATGTCTTATACGGAGAGGGGAAAACAGTATGGGGAGGAAAAATTAGCTTAATATGACTAATAAGGAATGAAAGGGAAGAATTAAATGCTTATTTACAGAGTTTAGCCACTAAGATAAGCCAAGTTGGCTTATGACAACTTTCCATTGTGAAAACTAATCTTTGAGGACAGGAACACATAATTCCTACTCTCCAGTCTTGTTGCCTTTCACGTGCTTAAAGTTATTGGGAACAATTACGGAAACTGGGACAAAAGCACCATTTATGTCCCAGCCTCAAGAGAGCACGAATGCCTGTTTGCTCCTTCTGTTGTGTTTGTTCATGTCAACTGGCACCAAGATGCACACAATCTAACGGACCAGTTATCACATCGAACTGTAGGGGTTTGTCAGCTGTGACGGGTCTGCAGGCTAGTATTGCAACATATGCAAATAGAAAAAGGTTTGGACACACACACACACACACACACACACACACACACACACACTGAGTTTGACAGACATCATCTTTTCCAGTCATAAAACAATTAACAATTTGTTAGTAAAAATGATAAAAAAATTAACACACAAGAAAATGCATCCTATCGATGAATATATTGCCCAAGCATACTGGAAATTAAGAAAATTCTAAAAAGCAGAAAACTGCTTCATTTTGCCCTGTGGTGGGTTGGCGCCCCGCCCTGGGTGTCCCCTGCCCTGCGCCCTATGTGCTCTGGGATGTGCTCCAGGTTTCCCCGCGACCCTCACCAGGAATAAGCGGTTAAGATAATGGATGGATGGATGGATGGATGGATGGATGCTTCATTTTTTTATTACTTGCTTTTTATATTTTAAAAATGACAGTAGACAAGTTTTAAAAAGGGTCTACATCCATTTTCTGCCTGATTTCATGTTGTAGAGCTGGACACTTTTGGTTTTGCATCCTGTTTATAAGCAGACCATTTACAAATAGAATTCAAAAATAACATTAAACATATATCGCAGATAGGCATCACCTACAAACATATAGCCAACTCTTTGACATAACCTGTGGTAAAGTTTCTATCTCACCATCTACTGAACGCCTGCCCAGATGTGTGCTTATCGTTATACACGAGGCACTGGTACTTCTTTCCTGTTTACTGGGACTCATATTAACAACATGTGTTCATCTAAATATACTAAATAATGCTGTATAGAACTCACAGGAAGGTTAAAGGGACATGATGCAAATGGTTTTAAGAGACGTTTCTAAAGGGAAAAGTTGTGTATTATGCAAATTATAATATAATTTAAAACATTTATAAAACTCATGCATATCTGTTACAGGGTTACATGCTATGTCCTGTACATGTGCTCTATCTTCATTATTATCTCCGATCTTACATACAGAATTTTGTTTGTTCCTACAAGCACCGTAATGTTCTTTTCCCTTTTGTCTGTCTTATTTGCTAGTCACACAATCATGACTTACTTTATGAGAGGATACATGGACATTCATACTAACTGGAAAATAATGTGCTATTATTATTGTGTATATACTGTATATAATAAAAACATTCGTATTGTCACATATACTCTGATGCAACAGTACAAACGAAAACTGCTCAGGAAAACCAGCCCCAGTAATAATTATGACAAAAGACTGCTCCACATTAATAACTGACTTAGCCAATTTGATAGGACCCTTGTGTTACACGATGTTTGCCTTTGGCCCTGTTTTTTAAAGTTCATCCTGGCTCTCCAACATATATCATGTGTTGTTTTCAGCAGGGAGTACCGGAAAGTGTCTAAATTGTTTTCATGATTGTGAAGCTATAATCTCCACAACTGGAGTCATTTAGCCTTGAAATTCCACCTGGCATTTGGCAGCTTGCGTGTGCCCGTTCTATTTGTATCCATGCACCCAAAGTTCAGCCCAGCATGGGAAGACCTCACACAGCAGCAGAGCTGGGTCAGTCCCATTTAGGCGGAGCCAGTGCAATAGCGGTAACGCTAACGGAATTCCGCTTGACTGCTGCAGTTGATTCAGGTTGCTGCCGCGGTGCTGCCGATTTGCCTCCTTATTATCACGCCCAATTACCTCGCTTTTACTTTACACGTAAAGGCAAATGTAATTTCAGCAGAGACTGAGCGTGACTTGAAAGGGTTTTGGGTAGGTGATGTGGCCTTTTAATTTGGTTTTATAAGAAGGACCTCTACTACACCGGCAACTGCAGCTGTTGTGAAATAGTGGTTCTCATAGTCAGTAAAGTGTCTCTAAAAAAAAAAAGGGTACAGATCATTAGCATAATTTATGGTTTATAATTTCAAAGTTCAATTTGTGTGGCCTATAACCGATAATTGTTATTAAGATAATGTGT
>JABJVR010000037.1:7088756-7116245 GCA_025773905.1 Chitala chitala | reverse complement strand
TATAGTTAGTGTGTGGATAAACATTCCACAGAACATTTATTAGTCTTTTCTCAAACATATTGCGTAAATTGTGTACTGCATATATATTTAAAAAAAAAACCCAAGTCTCAGTCTTCAGTCCCTTTAATACACACTTCAATTGCCCTTTCTGCAACAATAAGACAAAGCTGGATTTCTAACTGGAAAGTAATGGCAACTATTAGGTACTACAGGTATTGCTGAGGTATTATGCTTGTAAAAATCAGCAGAAGCAGGGAGGGGGGAAAAAAACTCACACCAGAATGATAATGTGGAAAAGGGGACTTTGTATGCTACAATCCCTTATCACCCCCTACAGCCGTGCCCGGAACCTTCCGCTTGGCAAGGTCTGGCTGGAACTCTCCCCTCCTCTCTGAGGTAGTGTCTCTGGGCCTCGACTCATTTCAATACTGGCTCCACCGCTGTGGAATGAGCCTGGGGCTGTCATACGAGCTGCAGAACGGCTGCTGGTTTTCACATGCAAACTAGGGACGTGCTTCTTCAGAGCTGGCGCTGAGAACCTCACAGCTAACACCTACATCTCTTTCTCCTCCTGGTTCTTTAGGCTTGCCAGAAACCCTATAGACATGCAAGGACTACATATGGCTATTGGAGGTGTGAAATATACAGGTTTGAATGTTTTGAACCTGTAACAGCTTAGTCATGACCCTGACATTTGTAAAAATGGACTAGCCATCCCAATTCTGATAATAATTGTCAAAACACAAGGTCAAATTTTACTTAATTTTACAGGTGAACTGGAAGTGCTATGTTTTTTGAGAAATTAAAGTAGGTGTATTAATTATACATAAAAAACAAAAATTGACAACATAATATTGCAGTATGAAAGTTAATATTTTAAATTTTAAAACATTTAAGTAACAATTAGTGAGAGATTAGTGACAGTGAGCACCTAACAATATTCTGCAACAGCAGGACACACAAAAAACCATTAATATTCCCCATATTTAAGAGTTGCATCTAAAAACCACTACCCTGTCAGTTCAATGATTATATCATAATAATCTCTTCATTATGGCTGTATTATGAATTATGCAGAATTTTCATAAACTAAATATTGAGGTAAAGTGTAATGTTAAAGTAGAATCTTGTCAAACCTGTGCTTGACCAGTGATAAACCGGGGACCTATTTATAAATGGCTCAAGGTGGACAGAAAGTCACAATATTGTTCATGCAATTGCATAGTGTGTGTGTGTGTGTGTGTGTGTGTGTGTGGTTCTGATGTGTTCAAACAGCCAGCACTACCTCATCCTGCTACAATACCACCTCATTAGTCCCTGCAGGATACACCCCATAAATGGTTCCGTAAATAAACTATAATTTATTCTACCCCAGCCCTGATTCAGTTTGTTTCTGGTATGGAAAAACTGGCCTTTTGTTATGAAAAACTTGCAAAATTTTAAACCGTATTTATTTTGATGTGACTAATCCCCCGGTCTTTTTTTTTTTCAACCATGTAATCAGAGGGATCTTCAAGCTGCATTTACACAGTTTTCACCAAATTGTAGGCAGCTCTTGCTCAGCAGACGCAATATTTTTAGCACTTCCCTTACAAAAAATACGTCGTTAACGTTTTTTTTCCCCAAATTCTTATCCATAATTTGGTCACTTAATAGATCATAGAACATCCTAGTTTAAGAATTTAATAGTGAAAGAGCAAAGACATTCTGGACGATTTTATTAATGAGCAAAGAGGATGATCGAATGTTCCGCTACACAAAGTGCATCTCTAGACATTGCACGGGATTTTCCACCAAGCATGTAAATACCGTAGCAGTCTGCTGCAGCAAATTTGTAAGATACGAAGGTACAGCGTCACAGAAACGGGCTGTCTCGGTGTGTTGCCTCACAAGACGTGGTTAAATAACATTTTTACATTTTTTTTTTTTTTTTGCTCGCATTATGTTGAAATTTTCATTGAACCGTGAGTGTACCGAGTATGAACTTGTTCTTTGCACGACGTGCAGCGACCATGATTAATAGCCGGATATACATTGTAAGAAGCATTCAGGAATTCTATTGTAAGTTACTCGAAATTGTATCTGAGAACATATTCAGAGACTATCAATATTTACATTAAATGTTTGCCTTTTCAGGTTACTTTTGTTGGCCAGCCACCCTGTCTGCGAGAGTTTGCAGAGCTGTGCCAGGCGCTCAGCAGTGCAGTTAGAAGTCAGTGCAGTGTCAATGTTCGTAGATTTTAAGTGCGTAAATGTTAAATTTAAATGTAACTTTTACTGTCCCTTTGCGCCGAACTTGCTTGCTGATTACTGGTGGCAGTTGAACAACTGAGATGACTCTTACAACAGGTGGTATCTCTCGACCCCCTTGGTGATGGAGGTTTGAAAAGTACTCACGAAAACAGCCAGACTCTATTTATTGTAGGTGGAATGTGTAAACCTCGTGGTATGCCTCCAAATTTAGCTACAGGTTATTACTCTGAAGAAACGCCACACGCAAGCTTGTCACTCTTAGTCGTTGAGAAGTTAATGCTTAAACTGTGTTGTAGCAATGATACGCCATTACCAATTTATTGTATATTTCTCAGAACAATTGTATACTACAGCATGATTTGTACAGTTTGTAAATTACAGAGGAAATAACAGAAGTTTTTAGTGAACATGAATTTTTTTGAATACATTTATAAATAATATAATTAGACAATGGTATATTTATGTGTTATTGACTCTCAATATAGCTGTACTGTACAGAAGACATTCATTAGCTGAATTAATTGCCTTAGTTAAGGTCTGAGACCAGTCGATAGTACAGGCAAATGGCCATTGACCTTCAGATCTGGTGAAAGCAAAAAGAAAAAAATAAGTGCTGCTTTTCATTGTGATGTTGATCACCTGGGAGCTCAAGGTTATTGCAGAGCCTAACCATCAGGGTGAGGATGCAGACTCTTCACAGAAATGGAGTTTAAAAGGAATTCAGCCTAACTGTTAGGGTTGCCTCACTGTTTCCATCTGTCCTTCTGTCTGTCCGTCCACCCACCCTATCTCTAACGCTGAGTCACACACCCTGTGAAGGAAGTTCATTTCTGCTGCTTGTATCTGCTACCCAATTTTTTCGGTCATTACCCAGAGCTCTTGACCATAGGTGAAGGTGGGAACACAGTTTGACCAGTAAACTGATAGATTCACCTTTCAGCTTAACTCTCTCTTCACCATTACAGACCAGTACAATGTCTGCATGTCTGCTAAAACTGCACCAATCCATTTGTCATTCTCTTGCTCCACACAATCCTCACTCATCAACAAGATCCTAAAATATGGACACTCCTCTGCTTGAGGTAGTATCTCATTCCCAACCTGAAGGGAACAACCCCAGCTTTTCTGGCTGAGAACCATGGCCTCAGATTTGGAAGTGCTGACTGTCATCCTTGCTGTGTCGCACTCAGGTACAAACCACCGCAGAGCGTGCTGGAGACGACTGCTCAATGAAACCAACAGGATCACATCAACTTCAAATAACAAAGATGCAATTCTTAGGTCATTAAACTGCCCCTTGCCTGCATTTAGAGATTTTGTCCATGAAAATTATGAACAGAATCTGTGGAGTCTTGGTGGAGTTCAGTGTACACTTGGAACAAGTCTGACCTGACATTGGTGATATGCACCAGACTCTCACTCTAATTATAAAGGCACATAATGACCCGTAATTACAGGCCCAACCCCCATACTCCCAAAGTATCCTGCACAGGGTCCCACGAGGGACACAGTTGTATCCTTTTTCCAAGTCCACATAAAACCTGTACACTGGTTGAGAAAACTCATGAGCCCTCCATAATCCTTTTGAGGAAAGATCTAGTCCATTGTTTCATGGCAAGGTCAGAATCTGCATTGCTTTTCCTGACTCCAAGGTTCAACTGATGTCTGGATCTTCCTCTCCAGTATTCTGGTGTAGATTTTCCAAGGAATAGTGAGGAGTGTGATTTCCGTAAATTTAAAATGCACTGTCTGGTCCATCTTCATAAAGATAAGGACAACATCAAGAACTTTCAGGAAATCAGGGTGACACTCCACCTCAGGAGCCATGCCACTAAGGAGGTGTTATACTACCTCAGTGACTTCAGCCCTACAATGGTGATGGGCAAGTCTTTCTTTTAGTCCTCCAACTTTTCTTCCACAGTGAAAGGCATATCAGTGGGACTCTGGAGGTCCTCAAAGTACTCCTTCCACTGTCTGATTATGTTCATAGTGGAGGTTAACAGTTCTCCACCACCACTGTAAACAGAATGAGCAAGGACCTGCTTCCCACTCTTGAGTCACGTGATGGTTTGCCAGAGTCCCTTTAAGGCCAAACAAAAGTTATTTTTCATGGACTCACCAAACTCCTTCTATACTTTCAGTTTTTTTCCACAATTGCCATTGCCACACTCTGCTTAGCCCATCTGTATCTGTCACATCTCTTCTGAAATCCCACAACCTAACCAAGCTCGAATGACCTCCTTATTCAGCCCAATGGCTTCCCTTAGCTTTGATGTCCACCAACAGTTTTTTTGTCTCCAGCTTTCCTTGCAATGCAGGAGAATGTCTGCTGGAGGTGAGACTTGTCAATCTCCTGCCAAAAGTTTCCAGCAAACCTTCACTACACAGTTTGGCTTGTCTGACATTTTCCCCTGCCAGACGATCCAACCCATCACAAAGTGGTGATCAGTTCACAGCTCAGCTCCTTTCTTCACCTGAGTGTCCACAACAAATCTGATGATACAACCTCCTGCACTAGCTATTATTCCTTTCCCACCAGAGTGGTCTTGTTCCATGTTTCTGAAGCCAGTTTGGGTAGCCAGAGATCAGTCCTCCAAGGTGCTCGCCAATGAGCTTCACGTCAAGCCCCAGGCCCTATCCCGGGTGAGGTGTCCAGGTCCACAGTTTAGTTTGTGTTGGGAATCCCTACCAAGGGTAATTCTCCCCTGACAACATAGCTATTAGGATCAGGGGGGCACAGAAACCTCTACACCATGATTAGATGGTAATTCATGCTGGGGTTTAAAAGTTCATCTTAACTTTTAGGATTGTCTCACTGTTTGCAACCGTAAATCAGCAATGACCAGGAAATGGAATATCTGAAAACATTTTGTAATACACTTCAAAAGATGAATGATTGTTGTACATTACCCAAAAAATGTTGTTGTTTACAAAGGGCAAATTAAGGGCTGCCCATAATCAAGACATGTCAAGAACACAACTCCAGCATTGTCCAGCGAGATATATTGGCCTTTTAGGGTAATCGTCACCTAATTAAGAAACAAATTGATTTTACTAGGTAATTAACTACTGGTATGTATATAAACCAGACACTTTATGTGCCTTTAGGAAGGATGCTGTGTACCCTCGTATGTCTAAGAACATTGACTGTGCTTTCCAGCACATTTGGAGTATGCAGAAATGCAAGACAGTACAAGGAGAGAGTCTGACTCTGCGTTCTCTTGGTGTCCCAATGCAGCAGTCACACAACTGAGTCATGCATGAAATAGGCAAACGTTAATAGGAGAATGCCTTCCAACTCTATTACAGGCAGCTCAAATCTCAGCTCATCAGCTCTCTACTTACTTCTGTTTCTGGAATTTCTGGATAGAAAATGATTGTTGCAAATGAATGTTATATTTTAAATCAGTATACGTGAAATATTCTGTATTGTAACTGAAACCATAAATTTGTACATATATATGGCCAGGAAATTTTGGGTCAATGCCTTAATTAGTGTGATATTATTGTTATTATTATATAATTTAAAATACAGAAAAATTTTCTCAAGAGAACCAAAATTTATAGATTATTGTTAAGCATGAAATCTGCATTCGGTATATATATATAAAAAAATCCCCTTAGTTAACTGTATTGTTTCTTGTACAAATCAAGTTTAATAAAATATTAAACAGGTTTAATAATTACAACATGAAAGAATAGGATAAACTAAATTTTAACATTTGACCATTTTTATTTTACCACTTTTGTTGTTAAAAAAAATGCAGTGATGACAAATCTGATTAAGAAGACAGATTAAAAATAAGTATTGTGGTGAATGAATAAATGAATCTTAAATTGCATTTGTCTTAATATAATATGTTGGGAAACAGCCCACATTAAGGCCGCATTAGTGTTTTATGCACTGAGATTTTGTCAATGCGATGTGTATTTAGGTTTTTTCAGCTGATAATGCAAGCTGTGTTTATACCGCCACACTAGGGGAATACTTGTATATTTTATAGGGCATTGGCAATTGAGTCCCATATGCTCATATTTGACCTGTCAAGCATCATTAAATATTTTAATGTAGCCAGAGTGGGAAAATAGTTCCTTATGTGTTTGAAAGCAGTTTGTAAAAGAATAAACGTATACATGAATAAAACATGTCAGTCATTAGAAATAAGCTCAAGTCAAAGCCTGCACATTTATACACAGAATGGATATTTGGAAGGGAAACATTTATCAAGCAATGACTGTTATTTTAGGGCTGTTCGCCTGTTGTGCAGAGGAGAGTCTGGAGTACTGTGTTAATGGGGCTTCTGGGTAATTTCCAGTCTTCTAGCTTCCACCTGAAAAAGTTCAATCACACTCACATTTCCCTCTCACAGATGAGAGTTTAATGCCACTAAACTCATAGAATTCCATCTTATCAATTGCCATTCTTTTGAACATAAATTTATAATAGTGATACTTTGTTTAAACTAATACACACAGGTTGACAATGGTTAATAATAATAATAATAATAATAATAGTAATAATAATAATAATAATAATAATAGAACAATTATGAATGGACCTGATGTTTTGTTAGTTTCAACGTTTTGTTATTTAAATACAGTATTGTTTCTGAAATAAATACAAAATAAAATAGCACCATTAACGGCTCAGGTGCAGACGTGCTCACAATGCTGTCCTTTCTGCCTCCTCTGTACGTGCTAAAGAGATATAAGAATTCCTACCTTGTGATGACAAACTCATCTGCCTGCGATTGTCTTTGCTCAAACTCAAGTCAGGCTAGGCCGGCATTTTAGCATTATTTATTGAATCCAGCTGGAGAGAAAAGGGGTCTATACTTTCGCCCTCTTGTTTTCTCAGACTCTCTTGTGTTACCAAAAGAATAGGCCCTCAGTCATTGGTTGAGCAGACAGGACTGCCTACTGTGAACGAGGTTCAACTTTCAAATCCCGAACACAGGGCGTGCAGCAGTTCAAAAATGATCTTCTGGATAATCTAGTTTGCATTCATGCTTAGTCTTCTTTTACATCAGCCGCATGCTAAAAAGCGGTGGAGATGTCGCCGTGCTGTTCCCGATAGCGTGTTTACGCAATTTCTTGCTTTGGGAGCGGGGCAGCGGATGTTCCAGGGCCATGCGCTGTCGAAGAGTCTATGCCAGGATTTGGTGACAGCCCCGCTCAAAGCCACCTCATGCAGAATCAGCCAGCGCACAACTCACGCCACAAGCTCTGTTTGATAGGAGGCTCTTTCTCCGTTTCAGGTCCTTCTAATTCTGTGGGCAAGACCTTCTCCAGACCAAGAGCGCTTGATGCTAACAGTTCATAGCACAGGCTTCACGATAATCCATCGAGGTGCAGTGGATTGACACCAGCGGCTGAGACTCGCGCTCTTATTTATTTATTTATTTACTGACTGTTTCACATTTCAGCAGGCAGCATCTCTCTAGTTCTCTCGCCTCTCTGTCTTTTTGCCCGTGTCGTATGTTTGCGTTTAGACTCTTGTGGAAGATGGGGAAAAGAAGACAGGAAAGCAGTTAACAAAGCAGTGGGACTGTAGATCGCTTCAGACTGAGTCGTGCCTGGCCATGGGGAATTACGCTCAGCCCTTGGTGCGTGTAGACACAGCTGCCTGATAAAAGAGCGTGCCTTGCCTTGCCTTGTGCAGGAGCGCACAGCCGAACTGCCCAGCTTCCCCAGTTTGTGTTGCCCGCTGCGAGCTCATCTGCAGAGGACTTTCCAGCGCAGGTTTGCTTGTTCTCTACTTAAACTGATTGTCTGACTGAATTTTCCGTGGCCGTCAGGACACTTCAAGGGTCCGTTTTCTGAAAGCGGTAAGTATCCAAGATAGAACATCCTCGCCCCTCCTCTTACACGTATTTGCATTTATTTTAACTCGCTGCTGCTTGTGAATTATATTCCGTTGCAAACCTTTTAATCTTTTCACAAGTCTGGTAGAGACTTCAGCAACTTGTTAACGCCTTATTGTTACGATTCTTTACTTACGGCGAGATAATTTTTTTCCCTTGTTTTGCCCATAATGAAACTATTTACAAAGGAATGCTGTTCTCTGCGTACAGTTTGTTGGATACATACAGTTTAAAAGCTATTAGCCGTTATTAAAAGCATATTATAAAGTAACATACACAAATTTTTAAATAAATTGCACTTTTAATAATAATAATAATAATAATAATAATAATAATAATAATAACGAACAATTCTGGTGACAAAAAAATTATTAGAGTAAAAGTTTTTGAAGTCACAGGCAGTTGCAAATTGATAAGTGAATTTGCATGGAAAGAAACAATTGCAGTGATTTTTGATAACCTTCATACGAGCCAGAAATAACTGATCTGTGATTTGAAACTCAGAACCAAAATGATTCTTATAAACGTTAGTTGTAGTAATATGATGTGTTTTGAAATGTTATATGGTATAATGATAGACGTCAATGCCGATTAACATGCCCGAACGTGCTTGAAGTTGGAAGTTTTTTAATGTTTTGTTTTATTAACTGTGGTTCTTACGTTCCAGAATCATAGCTGGTAAAAAAATCACAGGAAAAAACTTTTTCTTCCCCGATTATGAGGAGTTTTAATCAATAATGATAATCTCAAAATATCTGCAAGCATTGTTAGAATGCCATGCTGTGCCGGTAGAATTAGATCATAAATTGCGCATGTATTATTTACAAATCTGCGTGCCTGCCTGTCTGCCATATGCTAAACCATGAGAGAGGCAGAGACGCGGGGCAGCAATGAACCGCATCCTCTGTGGGTCTGAGTGGCGTGACGGCTGATGCAGGGAAACAGGACAGAGGCTCCCGATTGATCCACGAAGTCGATTGCTTGAAAAGGACGACAGTCTCGGTCCACGCAGTCCTCCATTGTTAACGCGAGGGCTCGCTTCCGTGACATTCCGGCCTTTTGTTAACGAACTGTGCGATACCGACGCTAGGTTTCCAACTGGCTGTTTTTAAATCGGTGTTGAGTCAACACTGTTGACCGTTTCAATTTTCGTGCCCCCAGTTCTCGTAGCGTTTAATTTTGTGCGAAGTGCAATACACTCAGACTAACATTGTTTTGAATTAACCTTATGTATTTAATAATTGTTCTGTACAAGAACGAAGGGGAGATAACATTTATTATATGCTCTATAAATTGCATGTAAAAGTAAAAATGTTCCCTAGAGCATGACATTTATAGTCTCTTGTAAAGATATTACTGTTATGTTTGCAAAGGCCAAAAACCAATTTTTGATGCATCTTGCTGAATGCTTTCCCAGATTGCCAGTTAAGAATTCCCAAATTGTTTTATATAGAATTTAAGTTGGATTCTGGATGGTAAGGAGATCTGGTATTTTAAAATAACGTGAAAAAGGAAAGGTCGTGTTTTTATTGCAGAAGAAGTGTGCGCGTGCGTTAAACTTCACAGCATTAAATTTCACAGATGTCTTGACAGAAAAGTGGTTTGGGACCGGGATTGCATCTCCTAAAATGAAGTCCATCCAGCCTGTGGTATCTGAGGCAGGTTTTAGATCATATCCCATGGACTGTGTTGTCACAAAACATGGCTCCCGACAAAGAGCGATATTCTGCTGAGAGCAAATCACAGCACTAGCTGAGAGGTGCCTAACAAGAAAGCATTGCTGCTATAATATTATTAGCAATCTTTATTTTTAAATGGCCATGTAACTATTAAACAGGAGTTACAAGAAGTATTGCCATTCTTTAAGCTTCACTCATGTTCGAACCCTTTAACGTACTGTGAGATGCCTTGACTTTGCTTTTTCTGCAGTGTAAAATATTTTAAAATTTATTTTAAATTACTGAAACCGCTTTAAGTACCTTTGGCTATTTAATTTATTTGATGTTTATGCCCATGTACACAATATTAGTTAATATTTATATGCCATTAATTTAACACCCTTGTTTTACTTCAATAGCCTGACACAGAGACATGTAGGGAGCTGCGCTTATTGTCTGAAAGCGAGGGAATTTAGGGTAGAAGATGACAAGGAGTCTGTTGTTAGATTTCCTTGGTCACTCAGCAATTCCCTTCTTTTGTTCTGCCTTCCTTAAAAAGAGGTGCTATTTCACATAATTCTGCACAAATTATTTGAATTAATGCAAGTGAATTCTTGCTGTTTGAAGGGGAGCGATTAGCATATCAAAGTAGCTGCAGTTCTATAGAGAACTTCAGCCTCGTCCTCCATTTGTTTTTCTGAGGAAAAGGCCAGGCATACGAAGTGGTAAAAAAGGGTGCATATTTGGGGGGGGGGTGTACAGAGATGTGACTGGATACCCTTTTTTAAGCTAGAGACATGAGGCCCCTTACAAACTACTTTAGCATCAGTGTGTTTTCAAAATTGGTTTTGGAGAGGCTGTTAGATTAAAAAGAGGAGTTTTTTTGGCTTTTTAATTAGTGTCTTAGGAGCCAATCACTGATTTCACAAAAAAAGGTCGTGCTTGCCAATCAGTTCTCAGTGAACTGGGCTGCAGAGGCAGGCGTGCTGGCCTGCTCCTTTGCTCTGTCCTGGGAGAGAAGAGCGTTTGTTGCGGCAGTTAGAGTGCTTTCGTTAGGAAAGCAGGTTAACCATATGGCGGATTACGGGTGCTTATCTTTGACTCTCCCATGTCCATCTGAGATGAATTTTTTGCTTTTATTGGTATTACTGCTGGACTGTAAAAAAGCATTCTGCCTTATGAAAAATTCTTGAGAGCAAGAAACTTTTATAAAGACACAGACCATTCATTTCTCATGAGTACTGGTTGTTCTTTTGCAAGAAAGAAGAAGAAAAATGTCATTTAATTTCCACCCACGGTTCATTAGTGCAACGCAGGCATGCGTGGATGTTCAGACCTTGCCGATAAAAGTAATTTTAATAGTCCAGGAAGAGGCAGATGGCTGTCAGGGTCAATTCTACTCATTTGGTGGTAGGCATTGTAAATATGTTTAGGACACAATGCAGTAGCTATGGTATGGGGGAGTGGGGGGAATTTAAGTAGTTTCCCATGAACAGAAATAATACTAGTGACAGTAAAACCTGCCTTAGTAATGTCGAGAGTCGCCTCACTAATACTCAGTTTATTCTTTTAAAGAAAGGAGTTTGTGGATGGATTTGGATTTCTCAAAAGCTGATATTTTTGTATTGTACTTTGCAGTGGGTTCAGAGGAACACTAACTGCAATTATCACACTTTTTAGTTTGCTGTTGTCAAGGTCGCCAGAAAAAAAAGCATCGGTAAAAGAAGGTGCGTACTCTCGTTCCTTTAATTTGCCATGGAACTTGCTGTAAATCAGTGTGTAGCTAAACAGCACCAGTGTTAAGAAGAAGATGGAAATTTCACACTGAAACGGTGGTGTGAGTGATGAGTGACTCTCTCATACTGATCAGCTGTGCCAAGGTTATTCGTTTTTCAGCTGTGGATCTCTTAAAAGAGAAGGTGGAGAGAAAGCTAGGGGTGGATGCAGACTGGCACGAGAAAAAGGAAATCCAGTAACACAACCGGAACGTGGGTAGTGTCTGTGTACGTACGGTGTGTTAAAATTTTTCCTGCCTGTCTTGTTGGGACTCTCGCTATGGCGATGAATGGGTGGACACACAACACCTTCTCTCTGGATGGTTTTTTTTGCTTTTGTTTAATAAAACTAAGGTGAGCGGAATATGGCTGTTTTCACCATTAGTCAAAAAAGGAAATTCAGGTTACATTTAAAATAGTTTTTTGTTATTGCTCAATTATTCACCTAAGGGTTGCTTAAATGTATGATTGCAGTGTATTAGAAGAAAAGAACTGAGCTGTTAGTGTGTGTCATTTTATTAGGTTGTTGTTATATTAATTGTCCATGCGAACTTTCCAAAGCCTTTTACTAGGACGTGGGGGAGGGCAGCAAATTGTAATGTTTTGTATATTTAGTCAAAGTATTTTTGCAAGGAAGTTGTAAAAATTATATATTAAAGCCAGGTCAAATTTTTTTTTAAACTTCCATTGTGGCATTGCGAATACCTTACATTAACTGGAAATATAGATTTGGTACCTTCAAAGATGCAGAATAGCTGTGAGTATGTTTTCAGTATGGTGCATCTGCATGCTTCATATTCTGAATGATGAATTTATGAAGGTTCACTTCTGAAATATAGATCTAGCTTTGAAATATAGATTCCTGTCAAAGCTCACTGTCTCTGCTAAGGCCTGTCATTATTTAGAACTATTACAACACACCAGCATTTGGGTTTCTTGTTTCATTCCTTATCCAAAACCTGAGTATCGCCTGCTCCTGGTCCTGATGATATAACCATAATGTAACATTCTATTATAGCATCTTTTCAGATTTAGAATGACAACACAAGTTCATTTTATGGTTTAT
Organism: Chitala chitala; assembly: GCA_025773905.1. Classification (NCBI taxonomy): domain Eukaryota; kingdom Metazoa; phylum Chordata; class Actinopteri; order Osteoglossiformes; family Notopteridae; genus Chitala; species Chitala chitala. The sequence goes on along the minus strand of JABJVR010000037.1, from coordinate 7,103,629 downwards.
ATAAACTGTTTAAAATCACTGCAAAAATAAAATTTAAATGAATTTAAAATATTCTATTTTTAAGCTTTTATAGATGATTTTTGTATTTTATAAAAAAAAAAATGTTTTATTCAGATAAATTTTTTTGCACTTATCTTTCCATTGTTTTAGCTCCTGTTTCCCGTGCACGTCATCTGAGTGTACAGGACAGCCCTCAACAATTCCTTTTCACAGCGCTCCGTACACGATTACGCACACAGTCGCACGTCACCCGGCGCCACCATCTTTAATGCATTCCCGCAACAGACTTATTTGCACTTTTATTGCCACTCGCCTACGTCGAATTTTCACGGACGCCCTTTGTTTGAAATGGAAGAAAAACGCGTTTGAACCTTTTGTATAAGTGTCCTTTGACGTGTTGTGCTATGGTGAAAGTTTCAAATGGTCCATGTTGGATTCATGAACACGCCCTTCATCTGAACGCGAATAAACACTTTTTTTTTTTTTTTGTCTGTAATATAGTGCCCTGAATATTTACGCACACACAGGATCAAAAGGAAGTTGCGTGCATTTCATTTGGCCCGGCGCGTCGTCTCCTCCGCTTTTCTGCCTGTGTGAAGGGGGGTGGCTTATCAGACTATCTGGGCCTGCATTTGGGAAAATACTTTATTTCACTGTGGTAGAAGTGAGCCTGAGAGGCAGGGCTTAAAATAAACACAAGTTATTGCGTGCCAGCCATGGGCTGGGGGAGAGGGGGCGGGGAGTGGGGAAGGCCTGGCTCAGAACGCCGCTCTGCACGCGTCGGGAGAAGGGGGCCGCTCCGTCTCGCTCCGCCGTCGCCGCTTTGGCGAGACGCGCCTTGAATTTTGCGACAACGTGAAAAGACAACCGGACAAAATCGGCGCTCGCGAGGTGTCTCCAGCCCTTGGCTCGGAGAAGCGTCGTTCGAAGGCAGCGAGTAAAGTCATTAATCTAACACCTGCACATGATTACATGAAAACTGTAATTAAAGTGTTTGATGTGCGAATTATACTCAAGTTATTGTTTTGTGGTATATGTAAGAAAAACAAATGTGTGCATATAATACTGAAGCTGTCACATTGTCAACATACATAATGGTTGTGGAAATGTACAGCTTCACATTAAAAGTAAGAAATCTCTTGTGCTACCAACTCTAAAAGGTGTTATTTTATTTATTTTTTTGATTTACTGTAATTTGTCAGTTGAGTGGCCCCAATGAATGGGTTTAGTCCCTCTGTGTTATGTATTGTGAACCACTTAATGAATAAAGAGTGTGTCAGATTTACCGATTTCGGCCTGGGTTGGGGTTGCACAAGCAGGTGATTTAAATTATCACAGTGTGAAATGCGCTCTCCCAGCGACGTGTGGTGACATATTTCTCTCATTATTGATGTAGAGGGTTTCAATGTCATCCTTGTGGCCTATTTTGGTTTTACTTGAGTCAAATACTAAAGTGAATGTAAAATGAATGTGAAATGAATGTAAAACTCAGTACAAAAGGCCTTGAATTTTGCGACAACGCGAAAGTATGGCTCCGTGCTGTATGTTCAGTATGGCTCCGTGCTGAACAGAGATGACTGCAATCTCGTGTGTTGTCACAACACCTCTATGGGTTCTGTGCTACATGGTCTTTTCATTTTGAATTTATAAAATGTACTTTTGAGTTTTTTGTGCTAGAATTTATTTTATTATTATTTTTTTTTACCACTGTTTACAACATTTTTTGTGCTTGTTTGAAAAGGACACGGTATGAAAAAATTTTATAAAATGCGATGAATGTAAGAATTTGCAGTAATCAAAAGAGGCTTATTGCAATTTATAGATTTTGAAGGAACGATTTTGTGTTTTTCAGTATCATCTGTCCAACGTTAATTCTCATAGGTCTGATGGGGGGAAAAAACGAGAACGAAAAGGTTTAACAACTTTTTATTGTAAATACTCACAATAAAGCACATGCACTTCATTCTGCCAATGTTTACATCTGATCACAAAAAATAAATCACAGAGCTGACAAAATGTTCCGTCGTTTTTCACATAATAGCGTTATTTTAAGGCCGTGTAATAGAACAGCAGGGCTTGAAAGCAATGAAAAGCTCAGATGTTAGGTTCAGTGCTGACGCGGTTCCCTCTGAGTGGATGTCAGAAGTGTAGATGGAGCTGAGGGGTAATGGCATGCTTTGTTGTAAACCCATGCATTTTTTATCACATATGTATCAGTTTAATATTGTGGCCTGCAACAATTCTGTTTTGTTTTGAAATGTATATCCTAGGATACGGGGTTGGCAAGTTCTGTAATCCATAAAACGTTATTTGATATAGCGTCCTTAAAGACACAACCCCGCAGTTTTCCTGCAGCATCAGGATGCATTTTAAAAAATTTATTTATTTCTTTTTTAGAGTGTTTTTTTTTTTTTTTTTTTTTGTACAGTTGCACAAAATGCGGTTGGGAGGGAAGAAAAGAAAGCATAAAAAATCAGATATTAAAAAGATTACCCTTGTCTTCCACCAGTGCTTAGTTAATGTTGAATAAACTGATTCAATGGGGCACATATTGTGGTTAAGCAGGAGGTGTTTTACATGTCAAGAACGGTAACATAATTACGGAAGATAAACAGGAGACGTATTTAAAGGTAATTCTGCATACATGTAGATGTAATTGGTCTAGACAGCTTCTGGATTTATTCTTTTTCAGGAAGGACCTTGATGCTGCCAAACAGCAAACTAAAGGCAACAGTAGCAAAGGGGGAAGAAAAAAGAGTTCTTGGCAGACGTAAACCTCTTGAGGAGGTGTACTGTGAGGAGGAGTGGTGGTGGTGGGGGGGGCTTTCCATCCACTGAGTTGGCCGCGGAGTGGGTCACTGTGTAGGGGGCAGCTTGCATCAAGGGGAGGGAATTGAGAAGGCCTTGGACTCGGTCGTGTGTGTGTGTGTGTTGGAGGGCGGGTGCGCTTTTCTTACACTGTGGCCAGGCTGCAGCCGTGCGGGCTCCGAACTGGGACGTGTGCCGGACCGCTCGTGCGAGTCTGCGCGCTGACAGGCGCCGGGGCGAGCCCCTCTGCCCGTTTTCCTGACGCCACTAGCTACGACTCATCACGCATGTGGTAACTTTGCACGGGGTTAATCAAGCCTGAAGTATATCTGATTTTTCAGCGGGTCACCGGTAAGGTCCTTGCTGCAATGAGGAACAGAGGTGGAAGATGTGTTACCGTAGAAAAAGTGTGCTTTTTTCCCCCCTCCCATAACAGTTAACACAGTTTGTGGAGAGGCCTTTACAGTGCTGTATCCAAGGAGTTATAGGGCTTGAAATATCACTTCCTATTTTTTTATTTGTGGTAGATGCTTATTTTGTGTTTTACACATCTGAATACTCAGACTTTTTATTATTGCGTAAATGTCTCCGTGTACAGAGTATGGTAATAAGGAAATTAACATGTGTTCACACCTGTCACTCACGCCGTTTGTGACCACAGCTCACAGAACAATGGCTAGCGGTCCCAAGTGTGGTCGCTCGTGAAGTCTCTTTCGAGAAACATCAAAGATCTGATATCGTCCTTCTTTTTCTTCCTGGGAAAAAAAAGCAGATGTCCCAGAATAACAACACGATTTATTTCCAGCAGCAGCCATATTCTTAGTACACATTTTGCAAAGCATTTATTCGTAAACTGGGCCCAGACGTCCAGAGGATTTTGTTAGGGCCTTAAATGTAAAACCCACAGTGGTCCCAGTGATTCTTCTGTAGACATGATTTTCAGTTTTTTTTTTCCCCGCTGTATTTTTTCCTTGATAATTTTTTGGTTTGCTCCATGGATATCTTGTCTAAGCAGCATAAGCAACCAGCCCAGTAAGGTTGTGGCTAATAATTCTTTATGTGATGTAAAATCAGGTAAAATCACAATTTATAAATGGTGGTTTCTGTAATGTTGTTTTTTTTTTTTTTAAATTATTGTCCCTAGAGATGCATTGAGTTGCAAGCTGAAAATCTAGGATGTGGAACATTCATTGCTGAGTGAGTCCAACTGTCACTCAAGTGTGTATTTATGAATATGCATGAAGATAATGGGCACGTTGCATCAATGTCGAAATAGCGGGGAGGTGAAATTATTTTGAGTAAACTCAAAAGCAACTTGTTTCCTTTAGTTAAGGTGCTGTTAAAGAGGGCTATCCATTGTAACATGCAACCTAGATACACTTGAGTATCATTCGGTACACTTTGTGTTGAATGCAATTGATTTATTAGTACTAGTCAAGTTTTTTTTTTTTTATTTTTTAAAAGCACATTTAGAAACAGCAGAGCTGACCAGGGTGCTATACAATATTGAAATGAAAGTCATAAAATGCGCAAAATATAAAAGGGAAATCATAACACGTAAAATAAAACTACAGATGTATACATGTTGACAAAATAGAATAATAAGAAATATCTCAGCCAGGTGTAAAAGCCTATGAGAAAAAAAAAAATGTTTTTAGTCTGACACCAGACTGGTTCAATGGTCATAAATGTGAATTGGTAAGGGTGTGGTTTTGGCTTTGCTCTGCGGGGTGAAACTTTGTCTTGAGTTGTTTAAATGCAGTTCCAGTGATGTTTGTGAAGTCGCTGCAAATCAATGTTTAGGGGGATTTACATGCATTTTTGTAATTCTTTTGTTTTTTGTTATTGAGTCTTTGTCACCAGGCGACAGACTTCCCTGGCATATGCGTTTGGATATTGCAGTGGGAAATCTCACCGCTCAGGACAAAGGCTCATTCATGTGCACATTTTTATAAACTGATGCGATGAATTAGTACATCTGCGATTCTCGTCTCGATCTGTGGTGGCAGCCAATGAGCCGGCAGCCGCCGCTGGTGCACCTGCCGTCGCCTTGGCCAGGGGTTTCCGTGGAGCAAAGTGCCGTATAGCTTTGCTGGTTCTGACAAGCAGGCAGTCATGGGCCGCGCTTGGGTCACGCCGACAGCTTGCTGGACTTTCCACTGGAAATTGCTTAGACAAATGTCACTCCAAACACAGATATTAAAGTCAGTTCCCTGGCCTTAGACAAACATTTTTTCTGTCATCTTAGTTCAAATATAATATTTTATTATGTAAGGGAATCAGTATACAGGACATCAACAACATAAATACTAAAAAAAAAAAAAACACTTGAATTTTAATAAAACAGTATAACATAGTGCTTTGTGGAACTACAAATTAGAAACCAAACATTTTATATTATTTTCTTATTTAATTTTTTTTTTCTTTCGGAAATACGTTTGGCTTTCCTTGGGTGACAACCAGGTGTGTTTTCACAAGACAACACATAGTGTGTTCGAGTGCTGAACAAAAATCTGAAGTAGCCTGATGGCACATAACACCCGCATGCTTTAAAAAATGCATTTTCTCATACCTTCTGTTTTAACTGCAAATACTCAGTCCACTAGGAATGGAAATACAGGACAAGTGGGGATTGAATCTGAAGTCTAAACAGCATTGTGTGCATTGATGCATGCATTCCAGCATGCGTCAGCCCAGCAAAAACGCATCTGAGGTAGCTGTGCTGAACCCTCCTGCATTCTGACATTTTTCTCAATTAAGTCAGGTGGTGCCACAGAAGTGATTCAGACATTAATTACCAATTAACATAAATTTGCGTATTAACTGGCTGAAATGTTCTTTAATAATAGGTAGGGTGCTGCATGTCTCTGTGCTTAACACTTATTTTGCATGCCAGAGGGAACGTGCTAAGCCTACAGAAAAATGACATTGAATACCTTAACACATGTATTGCATTAAAGTCCAAGTGCTGCTAATGGTCGTTCTGATATGTTACCTTTCTGTATCGTATATGATTATGTCCCAAAGAAAATAACAAAGCCTCTTGATTTCAATTTAATACCTAATTATGGTAGTATATATCCACATCTGTTCAATGGCAGGAAATGAACAACGCAGATTCTAAATTCTTTAATTTGAATTGTTTAAGGTCTAGGACACGATTTCCGTCAATGTTTGGTATGGTAAGAATGATTGCGGGAGGCGTTGTTGTTAAGGACAGTTGGAAGTGGAAAACGGCAGGTAGCTGAAGGGAACTGCGTAATTGTCCTGCTGTTTGAACTTACCTTCTGTGTTAACAGAGAATATTAACATATGGAAATAAAACAAGTGTTTTTCTCACTCGGCTCCTCAAGGTCATTGCAGCCCAAGCTGGAACAAGCTTCCTGGATACTGCTGCACCAGCTATTAACATCCACAGCAGACTTAGTCTGTGGAAAAGTGACACGCAGTTTAAAAAAAAAAAAAAAAAAAAGGCAGTTAAAATTTCCTCAGGTCTGTTCAATAACATGTGGCAATATGAGCAGTTCTCCAACATAGTTTGATTAGTTCTAGGCTGACAGTTTTCAGCCATGCCAGATCCTGCATCTTAGCTTACGTTGGGTTATATCCATGAAGTAGGCGATGATGGGTGCGGGTTGCCTGCTTATTGCCGTCACCGGTACCGATGACGTGCCGTGCGCCGTCTCCGGCACCAAGGGAACCGCAGGGTGGCACGTACACATGGACGTTTGAGCACGCCTATAATCGCTAATAATCAACGCACTTGAACGACAGGGCGCTCAGGAGGATATGAGATTTTCAGCGTGTTCCTCCCACATTGAAGGGAACAGGAGTGTTCTGGTCGTGTACAGAAGTGTATTTTAAATGATGAGAGGTGCTGTGCGTGTCAGCTGTTTAAAATATGTTTGGTTAGTATTTATAAATGGTGGAAACGCTCTTCTTTTGCAAGGCAGAGTGAGGATTGGCAAAAATTTTGACACGACTGGTACGTTTTGCCGGTGGTTAAGATTTGCAAAGGTCAGATTCTATTTAAAATATAAAACACTCACTTAAGGGGTATTAAAAATACAAGTAACAACTACCTTTGGCCTTGAAAAATTATGGTTTGTTTAATTCTGCATCATTGTCTCAGTATTTTATGCGAGGCTCCGGAATTCATAGAAATTCAGGCCGCAAATATTGCAGTTGCATTTCAAGGGAGAGGTGACAGATTTGTTATTGTTATTATTTTATTATTACAGTGTCACCACGGTGATACCAATTACAGTTTCTCTGCCCTTGTTGGGTCTTTTTTTATTGTGCTTTCATACCTTTTTTTTAAGGAATAAGAATAAAAATGTTGCTTCTGTTCTAAGTCCTTCCCTTAATGGTGCATTTCTGTTTATGATATAATTTTAATTTTTCTGCATTTTCCTTTGAAGGCGCTGGAAGCCGGGTTGGTATAGTTTTGCATAAGCCTGATAAGCTGAGGTGCATTTTAATTTACCAGGCAAGATGCGCGCTTAAGGCGATGGACATTCATTTCTGTATTAAAAGACTAAGACATTCACACATGAAAATTAAGCAAAACATACAATTTGTCACACAGCTGAAGTGAACGGACACACGTGAAAAAAACGTGAAACTTGACAACTGGTTGCCTGGCAGCCATGTAGTAGTACCAGAAAGCTGAGAATTCTGGTAATCCCTCTGGAATGCCTTAATATTTGGTGATAGTTACTGCTGACAAGGCAAAATATGACACAATCTTCTGAGCTATTTAAAGACATACTATGGATATACATATGGTGACTCTTATTTTATGTCACTATTCAGTAACCTGGTAAATCTACCATGTAATATATTTCTACTCTTTATCTGCACAGTAATTATGTTTCAACGTGCTTGTGTAGCTGATGAATCATTTAGTTTTATCTAAATTGCTTTGCATTCAAGTTGCCCTTCTCGTAATTATAGGTTGTGTTCAGGACAGTGGCTGAAACGGATTCGGCTGCAGTGGGAGGGCACAGATAATTTTCATGGGGTGTATGAGTTTAAATTGTTTTATTGTCACATAGTGTGAAGGTTTGAGAGTTTGTACTGTAAAATCATTTTTTAGTTTGATTATTTAAATGACATTCCATGAAAATGTGTATAATTGCTAAAAATTGTTTACATTTCTGAAGTTGACTGTTTGAATTAAAGTCAAGTATTAAATAGTTGGACCGTAAAAATAAATCAGTAATCACTGTGTTTTGGTTTACAACAGCCAGTTAATTAATTGAACACATTTTTTTTGTGTATGGAATTTTAAAATATTTATTCCATAGTGTCTGTGTTATATAAAATATATGGAATTAGTTTTAACAAATAAAGTGTGTTTATTAGTGTAAAATGACAAATGGTGCAATGAATTCTCATTTTGATTGTTTTGTCTTTTTTTTTTTTTTTTGCATTGGCCAAGTTCTTAGGAAACAAAGTGGAGTGTTATCATTTACACTTCATAAAATAGCAACTTTGGCCAGTCTTTTATCTTCATTACCTTGCTTGTTACTTGTGTACCTCGGAGCACAATGCAGTACCTTGTATATTTTTGCCTCAGGTTTCCTGAAGTCCAATAGAGGGACACATCTAATAATGTGAAATCTCACCATTACAAATGTACAAAAAAAAAAAAAATTCAGTGGCACCCAGATCAGCGATCATAATCACACCAGCTGTTTTAATAGTTGAGTTTTATATGAGTTAGGAATTACTGAAAGTAATCACTTTTCAGCAGATATCCAACACGGAAAGATGGATGGAACATCATGGCTGATTTTAGTTAAGCCTATGACCCTCAGGCCTTAGGGGCGACGACTGCGATTTGGGTTGAAGAAGATCTCATTTGTGTTTCGCTGTGACAACATTACTGCACCATAGAAGATTCTCAGTGTGCTGCAATTCTTTCTTTAGCATTGCTAGTATCTGCATTTGGCTTTGTACACATTAATTTTAACTATTAATGAATCGCTGTTTTTTTTTTTTTTTTTTTTTTTTTTTAAATTAAATCCTATGCGGACATTTACAAAGATTCTTGTCGATAGTTTACGCAGATTACTGTATTGCTAATTACTTGATGCTTGATGGAAATTATAATGGGATATTCATTTTGATGTGACAGCTAGCCACAAAACACACCGGTTAGCTGTAAATTCTTTGGACAAGACATCCAGACAAACAATTATACTCACATGCTCTTGTTACACTTTTCTGTTTCCTGTTGTTGACTAACAAGAAAGCAGCCAGCTGTTATTTATGAGAAATTTTGAGAATTGAGCACTGTTTTCAGTAAACACGGTAATTAATAAATGTCTGCACTGTTTTTCCTGCATGGACTTTTCTGACAGGTTGATGACCACTCAAGGTTACTCTTTTGTTTTGATTTTCTCTAAGTGTCAAAATAAAATATCAAAAATATTCTCTTTTAAGGGACATTGGTTTGAAAAAACATATGGTCGCATTTTCATTTTTTGATAAACAAGTAATTTGGTGGCTTGGGAGCCTTCAGTGAAGGTGGTTTTCATCAAAAGGTTTAATGCTCTTTTTATGTGAAGATTAGGTAAAAAAATGGCTGCTCAGCTCAGCCTGTAGAACACAGGAAGGCGTAACGTCTCCTGTTTACTCTGCTTGTGTGTGGAGTTGCGTCAGGCCACCCAGGCCTGTTAAGTGATGGAGGAACTACTTTTCCTCTTGCTGAGGACAAATTTTAAAATGGTCTCTAATTATTAATGGGTAGGAAGCTAGGAAAATGCAAAGACACCTGTAAAATAAATTAATTAGCCTGCACAATGATTGATTTTTTTATTAAGTGAAAAGTTTTTTCAGTATATGCCGTTACGTGATTAAAATACCCCACAGGCAGAATGTAAACAGAAAGGGTTTTTATGGTATTTAATAGTCGGGGAGGGGCGTTGGTGTGCACTGACTGGTGGACTCGTGCTCACGTGACCGAGTAGCGTGTGGAAGAAAAAGCACAGGCACTCTACTCAAAAACGACGGGGTCTGTTTGGCCTTTTGATCTTGTGATTGACATTGTCAGATTTGCTGTGTTTGACAATTGCATTTAAAAAATGTGAAAAACTATCAGTGTGATAATACCTTAAACATTTTTTGGTGTGTTTGCTGTTATAAGTAAATAATTCTAGTTTTCCATCATTCAGTGGATAATTTTGATGAAATGGTGTGCTACCTTGGACAAATGCTCCAACATCTTATTTACATTTACTGTTGGCTAATTATGTAACTTTCATATTTAAAAAAGTATATTTATAGTGACGACATTGACATTTATAAATTATTAAAAAATTAACAATTATTAATTAAACAAACTAATAATATTTACTATAAATAATTCATGTTAGAATTGGAAACATTTTGTAATGTTAATTCGTAAGTTTATTTGTATAACTCTTCTCAGAAATTTGAGAAAGGAAACAAAATATTAATTTGTAGGTACTTTGCAAGTATGTAGATGTATTTTACAAAAATTTTAAACATTTAACAAATTCTAAATAGTCTTTTAGCAAAAATACATAGTTTAAAAATAATTTGTATTAAAATTACATTTATTTCTGAAAATGAGGCTGACATATGGAACCTGCATTTTTTGTACATAATTTTATAGTCATAATTCTCTAAATCCTGAACAGTGATGGAATTAAAGAGTATTTCATTATAGGAATTTTACTTGCATATGAATTGGACCCATTTTAAATGTTCAGTTATTTTAAGCTTCCCAGTATGGTTTATTACAATTTATTTCAGGGTTTCTGATGCATATTTTCAGTTATTTTAGTGCATTCATTTTATTTATTCATGTTGAAACTTAAAGGTCAACACATTTTTCCCATACATTGGAAAAAAAAAGTTGATCCATGCTCTGCTTGTATATGTTGCATATGCAGATCAAAAAAATGAGACTTTTCAAAATTCAGTGAATCCAGTGTCTTCTCTTTCCTGCAGCGGCCTGTAGAGCAAACGCCACCAAAGATCAAGAACACAATTAAATTTCTGTGGCTCAATGAATGCATCGCAACACGTTTTAATAATATTCGAGAGCTTTCAAATGTAACTTTTAGAATGAGGTTAAGGGCAGTGGTTACAGATAGTTTCTTTAAATGATCGCCCAGACAGCTCCGTGCCCCTACAATATTCTCCGCTAATCACCTGAAACGTCCCTAATGTTTCAGCAGCTCCTGGGCTGTCTTACTTGTGCTGCCCACAATAGACTGAAATTGCCTGGGGTCCCCTGTGTTTTTCGCTGAGACCTGTAATTCGGATGATCTTGGCAGTCTCTGGATCTTGGATCAATACTCTCAAAAACCACACAGAGACCCCAATTTTTCTCTGACGTTCCCCAGAAAATTCAAACAGAAGCCTACTGCAGCACCAAATTATTTTTGATTTGTGCTGTACGAAAATATCCAATGTGTGGGTAATTAACAAATCGCAGTATGTTTTTTGGCTGAGAAAACGTTCTCTGGGTGCCAGTGAAAATCTCCTGTTCTCACTGGACTAAAATTAAAGTAGACTCTCTCTGGTTTGTTTGACTTATAATTTATCGTGAAGACGGCAGATTTTTTTTTTTTTCCTTTTTCTTTTTTCAGCTGTTATGTAACCATCGGTTGTGTCAGGAGTAAATAAAGTGGCCCGTTGCACCGTGGTTCGCCTCTCCTTCCTGTCCCGTATGCTGGGAAGTCGGTGAACTGTGGCCGGCACGTTGATAATTAATCACACAGCTCACAGGTACCAGCAGCGGTTCAGTACTGTCTGGGCCGTGCTGCCTGTGGGTATTGCCTGGCGTCTCACTTTACCATTTGGCAGTGTAAGAGCCACACCCCCAGTCCTCCCTCCCTCTCCCACTCATGTCTGCCCGGTGAAGGTCACGAACAATATCGGGGCTGCGGCTGCGGAGAGTGAGCCACGGGCTGTCCTTGCGTATACGGTGTCGATGACAGTCCCTGTGGACCAGCATCGTCTGATTGCCTTGTGCGACACTCCTCTCTCTCTGTTGGTAACTGTTTCGTCCCTTGGCTTGGGCTAATTTTACACCTGCAGTTGAGGCGGGAGAGAGAAATGCTTTTCTGGAACGTAAGTCTCTAAAAAGACCTTTCTTGTTCTGTCATGGCAACGCGTGCAGTTAGCGGACGTTGTTTCTGATAAAGACATGAAACTTTTTTGGAACTTCAGACACACCCACATAGTTCTGCACTTTCTCTCTGTGTTCTATGCACATACATCCCAGGTCTTGAATTCAGCTCTTGTACTGGAGCAATGCAAATAATTATTGTATTTTATAAAACATCATCCATTATTATTATTGTGCCCATACAAGTTTTTAAAATTATTTATTTAAATTTCTTGTTATCTGAAGTAGCCTTCGGAAATTATCTTCTTGGTTGATTACTTGCCTTATTTCAGTGCTTTCATTAGAAAATGAGTAAACTGGCTCTGACTTTAATTCTGTTTGATGTTTGGGGGGGAGTAAATTTCAGCTGAGCAACATTCACTGGGCCTAAATACTCCCTAGACCTCCCCTTTCAGGTTGTTCTCTTCAGTCTTTTAATTCATTTAGTGCTGCTTTAATAGGACTCTGGTCTCTGTTCTTTTGGGGGGTGCAGGAATCCAGGATTCTGATCTTGAGATATACAGCCACAGACCTCCTCAGGCATTCAAATTTATTCTTCTGCATGTGCTTATGTCTGCCAAACATTTTATTCTAAAATGTTGTAAAGTCCCCACCCCCCCCAAAGGATAAAGGATATCGAGGCACATTCAAGGTTAATCTGTAATAATTATTAAACTCTTAAAACACTGACAAACAGAAAATGTAGTGTGTGTAATATAGATATGTTTGTGTTTAATTAACCCTTGAAAACACGTTTTTCATCACTTGAACATTTATAAGATACTTATACAAGTACAAATTAAAATTAAATGTTTAGTGCCAGATGCATAACTATTGAAATTAATCCCCCCCCAGATTTAAAAATTATTTTTGTTTTTGAAAGTGTTGCACTGATATTTGAGGTCAGTGTAATGAATTCAATTTACAGATTAAAATGCTGGTTATAGAGCAAGAAGAACAATTCAACAAAAATTTTTCATAAATTATCCAAATTGTTTTGAACTGTTTTTTCTGAGAAAGACATCGGTTTAACATAAAATTTCATATCTGATATTGTCCTTTAGGTATCATTTTTTTTTTCTTCTGTGTAAAAAGCTGTTGCCATGCTTACAGCTGCATGTTACCATAGTAACACCACACTGCAGTTTGTTTTTTTTTTTCCTCTGTAAGAGGTTTTGTTATACAGAGTATTGAGATTGTATTGTGATTGCACAATTGTACAAAAATGTTGTGTAAAATAACAAAAATATGTTGAGAGTTTTACTGTTCTGTTTATCATTGGTAGAAACCTTCATACCAAAGGAATGTTCTGGTCTGTGTCTAACTACAACCATCTCAATCTTTCTGAACATTTTCTAGCAAGTGTGATTTTCCAGACTGTTGTGTTTGTTTCCACAAACGTTAATTTTAACATTAATCCGTTTTACAAATTTTTAAGTGAATCCTGTAATGAAATATCTTTTTAAATGGTTATTTATGTTGGTGTGAAAACTGTGCTTTTTAATGGAGTTGGCTTGGGTTAAACACAGTCATGTTTGACTTTCTTAATTAAGACTTAAATTACAAGAAAAAAATATGTAAGTTACAGACCAAGGTATCCTCCAGTAGGATATAACAAGCCCAGAGTGTTACTGATTAGCACTGAAATTTGGGTAAAATCTATTTGTCTGTGTTTTGTAGCATATAATTGTCAGCAGTCCTAAGATTCGATTTCATGTATATATATATATATTTTATTCTGTTAATAGAAGGTCCTGTTTATTGTAAAATAAATATGAATGTAAGCAGAATACAGAACAAGGCAAGGCAGAAGTCTGGGAATGACTTCAAAACTTCTGCTGTTTGCATTAAAAGAGGAAAACCAATTTAAAAGGGTTTTAAAAAATGTTTTTCTCTTTAAATTGAATCACAGCCCCAAACATCTTTGAGACACATTTGCTGATTATCTGCAGAATGGGTTACTATGGTGACAAAATCAATCCATCTATACTTTTTTTTTTTTAATTTAAACTGAATATTTATTTTGGTAATACAGTTTGTACAGTTTGTCAGAGGTTCTTACCTAGTGCTGTACATTGTGAAACGTTAATTTTTGTCATTTTTTAAATATATGTATGCTGCTCTTTCAAGTAAAAGTGACACATGCTTTAACCAGTTTGGGTTTATATGACCCTTGCAATTGTTATAGGAATTGTATCAATAAAATTAGAATTTTATAACTTATTGGATTTTTTCCCCATTTGATTAATAAATCTTGGAGTAGAGTACTTAAAATTTTGGGGATCATTTTAAAGTAAACCACATTCTGTGTTATCAGCAAAGGCCGCACGTCAAAGGTTATTTTAAACTGCAGAGCTGCAAAAGCGAGCCTTTGAAGATGTCTTAGAAGGTTTAAGTAAAACTTACGCTTCCCTTTATATGCGCGAGTAGCCCAGGTTTTCACCGTTTTTACGTGATCGTGGCCCTGAGAGAGACAGCGACCAGATGTTCAATAACGACGCATCTGTTGGGAACCGCGGAAAGCCAGTCTTAACTTAATCGACTAGACCTAAAGTCCAGACCCATTAAAGAAAACAATTTGGAGATGATCATCAGTGGCTTGTGTGCCAGTTAAAGAAGAAAAGTCTCCAACAGGGCAGAGAGACCTTGCGGTCTTTAATGAGGAGAACGGCAGAGTCAGGCAGACAGACTCAGTGTTCGCTTTTGGTGTCTTAAACGATCAGCATGTTAACACTCCCAGCATGGTACAGAAGATACCACCGTTTATAACTGTTATCGTTAATTAGTACAGCACCCATCTCTGTGCAGATGGGTATTATACTGTGGATTCCACCCCCCCCCCCCGCAGGAGGGAGGGTAGGTGTTAATGCCCACGCGATTGTGGGGTGGGGGGATTTATCTAAAGGAGAGGGGGTGT
>JABJVR010000037.1:7078556-7088746 GCA_025773905.1 Chitala chitala | reverse complement strand
ACCGTTTATAAGTGTTATCTTTATTTATTAAAGCTCCCATCTTTGTTCTTCTTGGTATTATAGTGTGGATTCCACCCCCCCACCCCCTCTCTCTCTCTGTAAGGTGTTACTGCCTCCTCACTTGTCTGCTGAGGATATTTAACTATAGTACATGGAGTATGTCACGAATGCCTATCAGTGAACATAATGCTAAATATGGCAGCTACAGCACTAATTCAAATAAATCCTAAAAAGCAATAAAAGGTAATGTGGTCTGAGGTGGAAGACCCGGTGAGTTTTAAAAACTGGTAATGAAAGGACAAGAAGTAAGGGTGGTTATGAATAATATCATGCATTTTTTTTTTTTTTATTATTTTTTAACATTCTTTTTACACTCCTTGGTGCTTAGGGTATTCTGACTACACTTCGAACGTTTTGGTCTCTTAGGGTTTGTATTTCTTATCAAATGTAGATTGTGCCAAAGACGTTTGGGAGCTAGCTGTGATGTAAGGAGACAGTGCCTGAACCAGACCAGGCCTCTTACTGTCTCTTTTTGGTGTTTCATGTTCACCTTTCTTTAGATGCTATAGTAAAAAAAAAAAAAAAAAAAAAAAAAAATCTTATTTTAAATGGTGCCTTTTTCCACATTGTCATACAGTGAACACTGAAAAGTGTTAGAAAATCAGTTTTGTGAGAACGAGCATTCTCCTGACTTTTCCAGAAACACAAAGTCAGTGCTTCATACCCAGGACTTTTTTTTTTTTTATACAGACCACTGCATTCAGTCAATATCCAGTCTCATTTTACTGTGTTCCCGTCATCCTATAAAATGCTTTCCATATGGGAAATATCTAGTGAGGCCATTTGGTTCCATTTATTACAGTAGGGTTGCAGTATGACTTTTTAAATAATAAAAATGTGAAAGCTTGTTATGGTGCTTGGCCGCCGACTTTCACTGAAGTACTTATTTAACCAGCGTAACCGCGTTTGATCGCTGTTTAATTTGTTGGTTAGGGAGGGGGGTGAAAATGTCACTGTAGAAGTGAGACGTTGGTATATCAAAGGTGTTGTAGTTGTATTCACCTGTCCATCTCTGTTGCTGTTTAAAAAAATACATTTGGATTATTTAATACAGGGGAGGTGGGAAAAAAATGAAGAGACAATGAGGTAATCATCTGAACTAGGAATTTTTCCACTGGCTTTTTTTTTTTCTTTCAAAAGGGTGCTTTTGTCAAATGCAGATGAGTCTCTGAAACAGATTTACAGAAGGCATTTTCCCAGGTGTTGTCTTTTGACACTTACCTTTAATGCAGACAAATCAGCCACAGTTATCTGCCCCCCCTCCCCCCCACCTACCGCAAGTTCAGGACAAGGCTGATCAGCAGAAAGGAGGAAAGGAGCTGGATTGTCTTTAATGGTGTCCTGGGTGACTCGTTGCCTGAGTAATCGGCGTTTTCCCAATGCGGGTGCAATAATGGCACACCGGAGAGGCGAGCGAGCGGCAGTGTGAGCGTGGTGTGTGGCAGAGGCAGGGCGGAGCCCGGGGGTGCGAGAGCTGTGACACGCATAGGTAGGCGCCACCTGAGCGGCCCGCGTTCTGCTCAGCCGTGTCCGCACCCCATACCGGGGAGGCGGTCAGAGGGGATGGAGCGGTAGGTAGGAAAGGTGATATGGCGATGTGGGGGGGCGGGGAAGGGGGGTCTCTGTGCAGGTGCGGGGCAGTTGCAGGAATGCGCTGGGCTTTGCTGGTTCAAAGTGAATAATTACATGGTTCAATGGTTTGCTTTGTTGTTTGTGTTACCTGTATCTCAGAAGACTTGTAATTCCATATACTTCTCTGTAATTGGTGGATTTTTTTTCCTGCATTGACCACAATTAAGCACCATAACTGGGTAAAAAATATTGTGCAGGCAGCAAGGATTGCATAACAATAACACATGTGGGTAAAGGGGAGAAGCTGTGAGAACGAGTGGAAGCTTGTGGCACTGATCTGGAAGGGCATCTCTCTCTTTGCTGTCTTGCAGGTAGTGAGAGCGATGAGGAGGATTTGCTGTGGATGATGAAGCAGTGATCGCAAGGCTGGGTCTCTGCAGCGAGTGTGTCTCTGCCGACCTTTGGAGGATCCCACGCGAAGCACGATGGCACGCGCTCACTGGAGATGTGTGAGCTGTGTCTGCTTCATGTTCATCATTTCACAGTGCTCAGAAGGTACACCGTGTGCGTCTGTGTGCGTGTGCGTGTGCGTGTGCGTGTGTGTGTGTGTGTGTGTGTGTGTCTGGTCCTTTTTTCACAAGGAGAGAAAAAAATCATAGTGATTTTCCAAGATGACGACCTTTTCATAGGAAGAAAGAAAAATGTGTCATTGGTTAATATGTGGCTCTTCCCAGTTTTCTGAATTTCTCCAGCCATGCATAGTGTATAACAACATTTTCACAGGTACACGTGCTCTGAAATGTTCTACACATCATTCACAGGTATATTACCTGCCTTTTTGTCTTTTGACCTTATTTTATGACTGTGTAGCAATTATTGCAAAATAAACAGCCCTGTGACCACATGCATTGGCATGTACAGTTGGTAAATAGAAACTCTGAAATTCATTTAAAAGTCGCTTGACTACAGTAGATGGTGTTTCTGTAATCTGCATGGTAATGCTTTAAATGGACTATAAAATATCATTTTTGTTTCAGGTTTGTGAAACTTTTCTTTTTGTTTAGATAAAAATGAAGGCATAAAACACAAAGTAACTGATTTAGTGTGATTATATGAGCCTATTTTCATTCTGTACCAATTTAAATTCCATAACAGAAAAATCTGAAATCTGTTCTTATAATCTTAATGCGCTGTAAGCGATACAAACTTTTGGGTAAAAACATGAAATTGGGGAATTGAATCATAAAGTATTTATTGTATGTACCGTATTTTCTCGCTCAGCCTTGGGGAAGCTCTCAGCCTCCTAGTGTAGATGTTCGCTGGACCAGGACCTGGTGTGTGTGTCACAGCTTCACTCACACACTTTCGCCATTCCTTTTTGTCGAGCAGCGTGGAGGTAGTTTGCAAATACCTTATTCCAGTAAATTGACAGAGGTGTTAAATGGAGACCGTACCTCCCAATAACCTTGGGTTTTAGAACACCTGTTTTTCCTGTGATGTTTTGAGTGCTGTCCGAAAACCCTTGTTAAAAGTGTGCAATTAAAATAACAGGGCTTATGGGAAAGTAGGGTTTGGGCAGACCGCTCAAAACCGCAGCCTTACTTTTCAATCTTAGCTTCTCAATTTCCTTTGACCCGTGATCTCACAGATTTGCAGGTACTTATAATTGTTCCAACAACAAAGCCTCCTTTATTTTTTTTTTTCTTTTTTTGCCATTTCTCTCCAATAATAGAATGTAATGTTACCTCAGAGGTAATACCCCCATTGTTACAGTAATGCCAATAATGTCACATGTTCTTTCATTGAGTTCAAAACACTTTATGACCTCAAGCTTTTGTTAGGTGTTAAAGCATTTATTTTACAGCCAACACCTGCAACTTCTTAGATATTTTTACCACCTTGTCCACTCTTATAACTCTACAGAATAATGTCTGTGAAAATATTAGCAGGCTTAAAAACGTGCAGTGTGATTGAGCTGTGGGTGACAGTCGCAGGCGTTATTTAGCATTTCTCTACAGTGTTGCATTCAGTCGTGCTACTCTGTTCCCCAAATGCAAACACATTTGGGATAAAACTGCACGTACGCCAACGTGATGTCCATGTTGTGTTAATGTCGCTTTGCTATTTTACCAGTTGTGTTTGAGCCAATTGGGACTAGGTGCAATTGCAAAAACGGGTTTAATTTTTTTCTTCCTTTCATTTTGTCTTAAAAGTGACCTGGGACTGAATTCTGGAAACTACTAACAATTAAAACTTTGTTTTACTGGCAGCATGGTGGATCTTTGAAGGTTGCGTGAGCCTCTGTTTTTACACGGCATTTTTACAACACTGCTTTTTTTAGACGGGCACCCTGTTGCTCAGCTGTTCCGAAGCCTGGACTTTTGGGTGGAGGAAGGGCGCACTATGCTTTGAGCAATCTCCGTCACAGTTGGAGAAACATCACACATGCTGTATGGAAAACACAAACTTACTTAGACATGAGCTCTTGCCTGGCTGTTGTGTTATTACTCCTCAGCTCCGCCTTGGAATCCAAGGCATGTTCATGGTCATTTAACGATTTTGGAGCTCTGCGGCGAGTGTGTTCTTGTATGTGTCAGCGTGACTCGTTCCACGCTGGAGACCGTTGTGCCGTTTTGTAGTCTTAACAGGCACCCAGATTGATTTACCGTGAAACGACAGCCGCCCGGTCCTTTACTGGCACTCGCCAAACTTTCATTGTTTCTAAATTTGTGACATAAAAGGCAGAGGATAAAACAAGTGGTAAAATTATATTTGATGACCGAAAACAGACTGGCTTGTTTGTTTTTCCCTTATTGTCATGTCAAAGTGCTTGAATGTACGCTTGTTTTTTAAATGGTGATTTAGGAATTGTAGTCTTGGATAAAAAGAGAGACAAACTGGTCAGTTGCGTTTTACCCTCATCTCAAAGAAATAGTAGCATCACAACCCTTTCATATAATGTGCATAATTTGTCTGTCAGTGTAGTTATTAGACTTGGTACAGCTCTGTTGATTACTCCAGTTTAGCAGTTCTGCTGAGTATTATAGACTATACATTCCAGATTAGCTATACATTCAGAGGCTCCTTTATATTAAATGCACCACTGTGGTACTCATAACCCTCTTAGCTTTTAAAGGTCAAGCCGATTGATGTCTCTACATCTTTATTCCTTTGGGCAGCAGGCAGCATTGTTAAGGACATGACTTACAACCTGAAATGTAGTGGTTCCCAGGGGGGGTCTATGCTGTTGTACCCTTGAGCTAGGTGCTTAACCTGAATTGCTCCACTAAAAAGACCTGCTTTGTAAGTGGGTAAAAGTGGAAGTCATTTTAGATGAAAACATTTTACTTGCAATGATATAATAGCAAACATTAATTTTGTGGTAAAACTACAAAGTGAAGGGGAGGAATCGGGCTGTAAAGCCCACCGTGGGTGGGATTATTGTTTGCTCTCTGTCAGTGTCTGGTTTACCTCACTCTCCTCTGGTTATTTTATTGGCTCCCATTGGTTTAAATTAGGCCATAATTTACAACGCACAGTAATCCCGTCTGTCGTCTGGTTTCGATGCCTCTTCCCTCCCTACACCGTTACAAAGGTGAGGCGCGGAAAACAGCAGCCAAACTGTAATGAATCAGTTTGTTAATTACACAGTTTAATATGAGTGCACTGATCGCTTTGTTATTATCAATGCTGCTGCTAGTGGTACAGTGATATGACTGCCAATGTTGAATCATTTTGAGATGCGGCATATAGCTTCTGCTGGCTACTTTGAAGTGAAGAAAGTGGATTTTATAAGGTCATCAAGGCACTGTCTGGCCACTTTATGTTTAGGAGTTGGAGGACTTGCGTTCTCAGCATAACGTTAAAAAAGATTTAATTCTGCCCCAAACATCAATTTAAGGATTGATTACTCCATATGCGTTAACTTGCCTGGTAGAAGACTTGAATTACGCCCATGCTATATTCAATATTTGTTTGGGTAAATATGCGAAATACAAACCAAGCGTTTGATCTCGTTATTGTATCCAACCGTAACATTTGCAGGAATAAACAAGGGTGTTTTCCTCCAGGGCGATTCTCTCCGAGGAATTTCAAGTCTGCCAAAACAGCTCCCGCTCTCCCGATCATGGCAGTTTCTAAGAGAAGAGGGAGTCCTTTTAAACACAGTCGCCTCTGAGGACCGAACTACTCTTGAGTGGTTTCATTAGTTGGGGGGGGGGGTGGCTGGTCCTGTGCGGACGGTGCACCTGGTGTCACTCAGCCTGAATGTTTTCGTATGCACACGCTGCTGGTTTTACTGACCTTGGGCTGTGCCTTTGTGTACCTTAACAAATCCTTGGCTGATTTGTTAGTAACTGCTAGGCTGTCTTGGATTATGATTTAAAAATCAAAATTTCATTACTCCAAAGAACAAAATGTTTGCTCTAGCCTCTCTTGAAAAACCAGGAGACCCTTGATATAGTAAAATACAATTATATAATGGCAATCTGGAAAATGACCATAATCTCTGTCTGTTTTAGTTTTTCTTTATTATTATTTTTGGTTTTATGTCAGTTTAATTACACAGTCCACTAAATAATGGTGTTTCCAAGCAACAGCAGCGGATGGTTTTTTTTTTTTTTGGCTGCAGTTTTGGTTTTTATTTTATATTGATTTACTCAGTTAAACACTTACAAAAGTCACAATCGACATTTAAAGGTTGTCAAACCGATGTATGTATAGTTTTTTTAATTGTACTGATTTTTTTTTTTTTTTTCCTGCTGGTGTGTTTGTTGTTAATGTGTGCAAGAAAACAGTGCCTCATTGAACGTATGTTGGTTTCACTAAAAGTTTTCCGCCTTTGTAAATGCATTTGCTTAATGTGCGGTTGCTTTTAAAATCTTGAGTTTCTGCCACAGAAAATGTTGCAACTCATGGTTTTGTGCAAGAACATTGATGCTGGTTTGTTGTATGAACTGGTTGTAAATAAATACAGAGTGACAGGACATTAATTACAGTAAGAAGTACAAGATAAAAAAATACTTTAATCTTAGTGGTAATGACTGGTTATATTTATGGATGTTATTTTTTACTAACACAGAAGAGCACAAACAGTGTCTTGGGTGTGGAGGCGTCTTTTGGAAAACGTTCTTTTAGGTTGAAGCACAGACGATGCTCTTGCTTGGTGATTCTCTGGTTTTAATCGTCTGAAAACGTGAGCGAGCCCGTGGGCTTTGTGGGATTCTGGGAACAGAAATACTTTTCCTGGGATTTTGCTGCTTTACTTGTAAATGTATTTACTGTGTAGTATGTTTTAAAATATTTAAATGTAAAACAGTAACACAGTATGTACACTACACTACATGTGAAATGAAAAGCAGCCACCAGCGTGCTCGTCCTATTCCTTGTTGACGTGAGGTAGTGAGGTAGTGTTGGGAATGTTACGGTAGCTAGCCTAACCGTTTTTGTTTGATATTTTTTTTTCTGGCTGCTTGTAATTCATCAAGCTGTCTTGTTATTTGTGGAGGGCTGAAATTTGACTTTACAAGGAGATTAGTGCGTTGGGGGCAGTCTGGGAGGACTTGGAATGCCGCTTCAATCTCTCATCAAATGCCATACCTCGGAGATAAGGTGATAATAAAGTGAAAACACGCAGCTGTGAGGCGTGAGTGTAACCCGGACTCTTACGCTGCCAAATTCCTTTAATCATTGCTGTGATGTGTGAGGCTTGGTTGGTAGTGGGGTGGGGGCAGAGGTGTGGGGGGGGGTGCGTAGACTTAGGCGGATTAAAGTTCATCACAATTTTGTGTTTGTGGACTTTAGTGACTGCTCTGAACAGGCCATCCTCTTAAAATATTTGTGCCTGTAAAAAAATTTAAAAAGAAAACATACATTTAAAAAGTAGTAAATGTGAGAGCTGTTGGATCCAGTACATGTGAATTCTCTTTTATGCTTTGTTTTTTATTTTTTGTGAGATAAAAAGTTTTGCATTTATAACTTTTTACCCAGTGGTATTGGGATGTTTCTCCCTGTGTTTCCTTAGAACATTCTTTTAAAAGAAAAAGTACACGGACCGCAGTAATGTACGTGCACTGCTGTAATGTAAGGGGACGGTAGTGTAAAAAAGGGACATTTGCTTATGTTTTTGATATGTAAGACCTTCCCCACTTAAATCCGACGTAAGTAAAGCAAAAGATGACAAATAACACAGGCTATTAATAATTTCTGTGGCAAGGCGGAGAATGCTCAGAGGTGTATTAGAAAAACAAATTTAAGTTTCCTTTTATATCCTGTTTTTGTACTTCATTAGTAAAACAAAAGATGTTTATCTCAGAGAGATGTTTTTTTCCTCCCAAATTCCAGCGTTCTGTAGCAGATTTTTCTCCTCAGTCTTGCAGATCAGTGTGTGTAGACGAGGTTCTTACCTCTGTGTTCTCGAGTTTGGGTGCGGGGGGGAGCAGAGCACATCAAGGTTGTTGCTGAGCAGAATGATTACGTATTCGGGGCATGAAGGACTGCTCGTTGCATGCTTGTTGTAGCCTCAGGTGCAGCGAGCTGATGAGGGCACGCCGGGTTTGGGCGTAGTACACATTTAACACTTCAGCACTTCACTTTAGCATACGTCGACTCCAGGGTGCCTCGACTTGCTCGGCCATTCTGATTTATTTTTTTTTTTATTATTTTTTGTTATGCAGCATGCGGCCTTTGAGTTGCAGGGCCCGTCTCACGGAAGAGTCAGCGAGAGGTCAAGGGTCACCCCAAGGAGCTTCCTGTTTGCTGTCATAATATGTTGGAATTTTAAGCTGATTAAGCAACGCAGGATTAAGGTCACCGAGGCAGCCGCATTAATTTCATATGACTGGTGGTTTGGCAAGGCCTATTAGAGGACCACCGATGGCTGATCTGGAGAAAAAAAGCCCTCAATAGAATAAATTGTATTGGTTTCTGTCTATAATTAGAGGTCTATGACCTCGAGGTGGGGGTGGTCAGACCTTTTTCAAAGTTTTTTTTCCTGTTATCACGTAGAAAGAGACCTTGTTGCTTACATGAGTATAATTATGCACAAGAATAACACAACCTCTGTGGGAGACTGTTGACATTTATGCCCAGATTTTCTGTTGTGCACTTACCAAGCATAGCTTGATTAATTCTGCACTCTCTCTGAGAATTAAAGGTTCTCACATGTGTGTGTGTGTGTGTGTGTGTGTGTTTCCTCTCAGTGTAATCCACAGGTGCATTTCTGTATTGATTAGAATATTCCAGGTCAAATGTTATGATCCATCAATGGGCTGTGATTAAAAATTCAGGATCTGGCTCAGATGTTTTAAAATTGCTGTTAGTCTGTAATTGCTGTGATTTGTGTTTGTCGTTTTAGCGACTTTTTTCTATTTGTCAATATTTCAGGCTTAAATTAGCCCATATTGTCTATAAAATGAAGACAGTTTTTTACAGGGTAAAAAATATAAGCAGCTCAAAATGGATGTTTCATTTTCCGTAATTATAACTGTTTTGTCACATTCATTTAATGTCTTTTTTTAAGATTTAACAATGAGTTCAAACTTGAATTAGGGGAGGGAGAAAATGAAATTCTGAAACCATAGCAACATTTATTCATACTGCACCAATCAACTAGTTTTGTTTTAAAATGGAAAACACTGCGATAATGGTCATCCTCTACCTACTCTGGGTTATTAATAATCCCTTCATCAGTTATCTTCTGTTTCTTTGCATGAGTGACTGTTAACACTGCAGAGAGTTGTAGCTTTTCACTTCTTTATTGTACCGAATCTTGTTTTATCTTGCAGTAAACACAAATAAGTGAACGCAAACAGAAACTAATTTTGCACTGAACCCGCATCGAGCTGGGGAATTCAGTCTTCATGGCGTTCTGCAAAACAAAAGACCACAGTGAAAGGTGGGGTGCGGTGAGGAGTGGCTGCCATTTTTTTTCTCCCAAACTGAAATCCACCTCCAAAGAGAGTTCACAAAATGTTCACGGTGGTCTTCTGGTCAGAGCAGCAAGGCCATCTTCATGCAGTGAGGCAGAGCAGTGACACACACACACACACACACACACACACACACACCTACCTTCCCCCCTACCTACCTTCCCCCCTTAGCTCACTCGTCCATCCATGTATACTTGAATGAACATAACCTGACTAGGTAGAAACCTGGAGAGAGGATCAGAAATTCAGAGAAACAAGGCGGTCAGAGCTTTGTGTAGTTAACAGATAACGATTATTTTCAAGGTAACCTGCAGGGAGGACAAATGCAAGATTTCTGCTGCATTAGCTAATGTGCTGGAATTCTACCTCTTTTTTCCTTTTTTAATCACTGTTTCGCTACAACTTACAAGGATGGCTGTAAGAGTGATATAATGGAAGGTTTTAATATATGTTCAAACATTTATTTGATTTAGAAGATATTTCTATATCAAGACAGTTGGGCAAGGAATTTAATCATTTTAAACTTAATAAAAACATGAGTGGCCCAATATATGAGTGTAGTTTCATTAATGGACAGCAAGTACAGCTCTTAAAAAAAAAAAAAAACCCGATGGGGGGGGGGGGGGGCAA